>PVKS010008257.1:0-69160 GCA_004027875.1 Aplodontia rufa
TTTCTTTCTCCCTTTACTTTTGACTATCAAATTCTTTATGATCTCCCAAAAGTCTATGATCTCAAATAGTATAGTAATAAATTTGGAGATGTCCACCTTTACATTCTATTGGTTTGGACTTCCTGATGGTTCATCCAGACTGATTCAGGCCCTGATATCATGCACTTTCTACCCATAAATTGTCTAAAAATCTCCATACATAAGCAGCAGAGAATGGCACTTCTGGCTTTACCTAGCACTGGGAGATAGAGGAGAAAGAGAAAACCATCCTCTGAATTCTGTGTATCGTGAAAAACCCGTCAGTATTTGTGGTGACTATCACAAATACTGGCCAGAAGCCAACAGCCTATACAATCTGTTACAAGGAGATCAAATCCTCCTGCTTCTGGTTAAGATAACTGTCGTGACCATCCATTGGAGCAGATGTGCAGACAAGACTATTGTAGGTGGTGGGTTCTGGGAGGCTCAGAGCTTTGGTGATGTCTACAGGATCACAGATCTAGGGGTCCAGTTCTGAGCATGTGAGAATGGGTGCACACATGCTCCACCTCCAGAGAAAGGGGAGTGAAAGAAGTTGGTGAGGAGCCAGGCGCCTTTTCCCATCCTCTGGGATTTAGATTAGGCTCAAGTTCCTCCAAAGAAACTTCAATAGACTCCAGGGTCCAAAGACCCAAGTAGAAAATTAGTCAAACAGACTGACTTCTCTTGGCATTAAGGACACCACCTTCTCGTTCCCTACTTAGTGAGGTTATGATCTCCCCACTCACCAAAGAGAAGGCTGCAAAAATTTGGATGGGTCTTCTATCCTGTCAGATCCAACTATCAATGGGCCAAGGTGGAGGAGAGACCAAATTATTATCTCTAAGAGCAGCTCAAGCCAGGAACCAGAGTAGTAAATGGGATGACGTAGGAAAGGAGGGGAGGAGGTTGCTTAGTATTAAAAAACTCTGGCCAACTCGGATGACCACCTCCAAAGTGCCGCCAGTTTGAAGTGGGATTGCATGGGACTAGTATAAAAGTGTACTCCAATAGGCTGAGAACAATACTATATTAGTTAAGAAGGCTCACTTTGCACAAAAATCAATTCTAAATGGATCAAGAAATTAAAAATTAAACCAGCTACGCTATCACTGCTAGAAGAAAAATTAAGACCAACATTCCAGCATATGGGAGTTGGCAATGACTTCCTCAATAAGACTCCTAAAGTGAAAGAATTACAGTCAAAAATCAATGAGTGGGATGTCATTAAACTAAAAAGTTTCTGTACAGCCAAGGAAATAGTCAAAAAAGTCAAGAGGCCTCCTACAGAATGTGAAAGAATTACAGCCTGTGATCCTTCTGACTGGGGACTAATATCCAAAATTTACAAAGAACTCAAAAAACTCAATAACAAAAACACAAACAATCCAATCAATAAATGGGCCAGAGAGCTAAACAGAAACTTCTCAACAGAGGACATTGAGCAAGCCATTGAATACACAAGAAAGTGTTCTAAATCACTCACGATCAGAGAAATTGCAAATCAAAACTACCTTAAGATTTCACCTCACTCCAGTCAGACTGGCAAAGATGAAGAATACAAACAATAACAAATGCTGGAGGGGTTGTGGGGAGATAGGAACACTAGCACACTGTTAGTGGAATTGCAAACTGGTACAGCTGCTCTGGAAAGCAGTGTGGAGACTCCTCGAAAAATTAGGGTTGGATCCACCATATGACCCAAGCTATCCCTCTTCTGGGTATTTTCCTAGAGGAGTTAGAATCAGCACATTACAGCAACACATCAAAATCCATGTTCATAGCAGCTCAATTTACAATAGCTAAATTATGGAACCAACCCAGATGCCCCTCACTGGATGAATGGATCCAAAAAGCTCTGATATGTGTGTGTGGGTGTGTGTGTGTGTGTGGGTGGGTGGGTGGGTGTGTATGAGTTCTACTCAACAATTAGAAACTATGATATTACATCCATTGAAGGTAAATGGATGGCAATGGAAGAAATCATGCTGAGCAAAGTTAGCCAAACACAGAGAGACAAGGACCAAATGTTTTCCCTCATTTGTGGAAGCTAGACCTAAACCCAGGCTTGGGGAAAAGGTAGACAAACTCATGTATTAGAACCATAGAACAAAAATGCAATTTGTTAATATTTATGATATATAGTTGCAAGATACTGCATAAGATATTTGAACAAGCTGTACTGCATGCCTTTATAAAAACGTAAATGTCTAATCCTATTGTCAATATGTATCAAAGAATAACAAGGGATGATAGGAAAGTAGGAGAAGGGGAAATCTTAGAACTGAGATAAAGCAAGGTACATTGCAAGCGTTTATGCTACTGTATATACTACAGTCATGTATACATAAAACATTCTTCATAGTTCTAAGAATTATGACACCGTAATTAGATTTTTTGTGGAAGAATATGGGATCCAGAGGAGAGGCAAGGGATTGAAAGATGGGAGGAGGGAGGTAGAAGGGTGCAGGGGAATGGGGATATTGATCAAATTATATTGATGTACTATGTGTATCTAGGAATATATGACAACAAAGCCCATCATTATGTACAGTTACAATGCACTAATAAAAAAATTGAAAAAGAAGTCCTGTGGAGCAGTGACATACAATGAGCTAAGACTAAATCAGGCAAAATTACTCCTGTGATTGTTTTGGCCTCTATTTCCCTCCTTTTCTAGATCCAACTCATACGACCTGTATTTGTTCAGACTATTGGTTCCAAGTATCCAACATATTGCCAAACTGACTTAAGCCAGAGGAGGAATTTATTATAAGGACTCAGGGGTGCTTTGTGGAACTCAAGTCCAGGAAACCTCTTGCCCAGACTTAGGAAGAATATGGAAGTAAAAGCTAAAGAGCCTGTCTCTGGTTGTTTGAATATTTGCTTCATTTTTTTCTCTTTGTTGACAGGCTTTCTTTGAAATCCACCTATCTCTGTCTACATGTCTCTCCCAACCCTCATTCCCTCCTTTGAATTTTCCCCAATTTGCAGAAGCAGGAAGAAAATCTGATTTGCCCAACTTGGGTCCAGTGTGTATCCCTTGTCCAATCAGGCACAGCCAGGAGGCAGTTCAAGCCTTACAACGTGACTCTGAGGAATTCAGTATAGAGATCTGTGTTTCCAGAAGTGTAACAAGCATACAAATCACCTGGTTAACTCGTTTAAATGTAAAATCTGATTAAGTCTGAGATGAAGCCTAAGAGATTACATTTTTAACAAGCCTCACATTAATACTACTGATCCTGGTCTCTGAATCACATGTAGCCAAGTCAGAAAAGATGGACTGGGGTGCTTCCCAGACTTGGGAAGGCCATTTTCTTTGTGTGAAATTGGTCCTCTTCATTTCAAATTGCATTTAAGTGTATGTAATAGCTATTGTTCATTTTCATAAGGAAAACTACTCCCCTTATATAAATACTCAGCCAGCAGAGGAGTAAGGATGGGCAGCATTAGGCACCTGAATTCCTAGTGCTCATGCTGGTCTTAGGAAGTTTCCCAACTAATTAATAAATCTATTTGAACACTTGTAAAAGATTTTTAAATTCCAATTTAAATAAATTGGTTGGAATCTAAAGTTTTCTAAGTAAGCACTGCTTTTTCCTCTCTTGTGTGTGGGTATTTCAATGAAAATAGTTTCTAAATATTCTATGGCATTTCTCTAAGCCTTCGCAAGCAATTCTCTGCAGACAATGTAAGGTTTCATTGATTCCTAAGGATAACAAAGTATTGATCGTCTACATAAACACCTCGAATCCATTTCAAAATGCTACAGAACTTTGTTGCCCATTGTACCCAGTGATATGAAGATCTTGGAAGATGTTCCTTGCTGCCAGCAAGACTAGATATTTACAGGCTCTGTCCTCTTCCCCCACTCTGGGGGAAGTCTGCTCTTTTCCCTATGCTTTACTTTCTGTGCTTTCTGTAATAAAACTTGTTTGCTACACTTGAAAAAAAAAAAAAAAGACTGGATATTTACCCGGGTTTCTTCATTTCCCATATGTCACGCCAGGAGCATTTACTCCCATCATTAGTAACCGCTTTTAGCACGGACTTCCTCAATTTGCTGCAAATCCTGAAAGAACAGGAACAGAGCAAATCAGCTTGCTCTGTCTTGAGAACCAAATGCTCCTACGGTGTGCGGTTGGCAACTCTTTCATCCACCTATTAGCAGCCTGCACAGGGAAACAAGGAACGATTGGGGTGAGAATTCAACAGCTGCAGGATGATTTTTCATCAGTTAGGGCTGCAGATAAAACAGCCAGCTTGAGTTAGTAATGATGCATATTGGAGGCCCTGGCTAAGAAAGGACCTGGAAGTAAACTGTTATCTCCCATTTAAACAAACAAACAAACAAACAAAAAGGCCAATGCTGGCAGGGTGTGGTGGTACAATGCCTGTAATCCCAGGGACCCAGGAGCCTGAGGCAGGAGAATTGCCAAGTTCAAGGCCAGCCTCAGCAACTTAGTGAGCCCCTATTCAAACTTAAAAAATAAAAAAGGTTGGTGATGTGGGTCAGTGACAAAGCACCTCTGGGTTCAATCCCTAGTAGAGCAAAAGAGAAAAAAAGGAAAGCTAATGTCATTCAGGCAATAGCACATGTTCAGATGACTGGTTACTCCAAACTTCCAAGTTCATATTTGTATTAATCTTTCAAAGGGTTTTCATCTAATCTGAGATATGGGCATTTTCAGTTTGAACAGTTAATCCCCCTAGTTCCAGAAATTGACGAATTCAGTTTTCCAATTAAAAGGACCCACTAGATGATCACCGGCATCCCAAATGGCACTGGGTAACTCTTGCATAGGCCATTCCTGGCAAAAACATGTGTAAGTTGAAGTTCCATCTAGAAAATACAGTAGGGTTTAATATGAGTAAAAATAATTCTTTATTGTGGTGTTTACAAACCTGCCTTCTGGAATGAGACATGAAATTGAATTGCTACAAAAAGGTGTCCTTACTTGTAGCACGCTGGGTTCCTCACCTGCAGTGTGGAATGGTTCCTGTGAGGGCGCATGGAGACCAGATGCATGATATTCACACACGGTCTGCGCAAAGAGATGAGCTCAGAGCCTAGGAGGCTGTCGCTACCTTCTCTGACCCCACCTTCAGGAAAAGAGAAGGGAAACAAAGCAAACACATGCAAAGGTTACATGGAAGGGAGGACAGAAGTTTGGAGAACTTTCTAGAAACATTGCCATCCCCTTAGGCATAATGGAATGAAATTCAAGCCTTTCTTTCACCTGCTCTTTTGCTACCAGGCTTTTCCTATTTCACACCAGACTTCATTCTCAATATCAGTATTCCTCTCTTCTTGATTATTCTTCAAAGGAAAAGGAGTGTCTTGTTACTGTAAGGTCCACAATCCAGAGGAAAATCCTGCTAGGAAAAAACACAAAGCCCTCCAAAGAGCTCTGCTTCCCCTACTCAGCCCTAACTGTCCTGGAGCACCATTTGCCCTCACAGCTGAGCCAAGCAGAGCTGTTGAGAGCCCAAAGATCGTCAATTGCAGCTTTCTGAAGCTGGAGAAGATAAGGTGTCCAGAGGACCCCAGACTATCCTGGAAATGCGGCTTCTCCAGAGATCCAAAGTTTTCTCCTATTTTTCCTACCAAGGCATAAAAATGAAAATAGATTGCAGGGATGAGAAAAATCAGGACGGCTAGTCAAAAAAAAAATGTTTTTCTTATTGTAAAAGGGAATGCTTTCTTTGGAAATAAACTTCACCTTGGCAAAGTTATTTCATCAAAATCCCATGCAGTAGACAATGTTAGTTCAATGCTAGTTCATCTTGAAGGTGACAGATATCCATAGATGCAAATAACCAAAAGTGTAGGAACATCCTGAATACAGGAAAAGCACAGCAAGTTATCTTTTAGCTGGCTCACCCTCGACTTAATTCCAGGCATTTCATAGTCAGAACAACTGCAACGTTTCTTGATGCCCTGGAAAGTATGCAGCTTGAAGAGGCACAATCTTTGATGCTGCTATCCAGGATCCCCAAGCAGGGATCACTGAGCCCTTGAGAACATTTCTTTTCCCTCTCCGGATCCCTCACAGCAAGGTGTTTGTGAAACCGGTTGCTGAGGCACCTGATGATGTTCTCCACTTCCCTCCCATTCCACTCCTAGTAAAACTCCTGGGACCCAATTATAATGCAGTTGCTTCTCTAGCAGAAGTTTCTGCCTTGCATTTTCTAGGAAGTAAGCATACTGCACCAGAGACCTTGTGATCAAATCTCTGTTCAGTGTCGGCTTGTGTCGCTGGAGCTTTCACGTTACAGTATCTGTAAAGAAACTAAAACTTGCCCTTTTTTGAGTATTTGCGGGCAAGGTACATTGATGACAGATGTGAGCAGTCTTGAGTTGTTTTCCAAATCATCTTTGAAATTAGAGTAATTTCAGTAACTGAGGTTACGTTTCTCTTTTAGCCCTCTTGTCCCAGTGCATTTTGTGAAAATGTCTAAACAAACAAAAATATTCTTCCTGAACGTTGCAAAATGGTGGCCTTTAGAACAACCTGTTAATATTGTTTATTCAGAGGAAAATGTGGAGGAAAGAGTAAGGGCCACCCAATTCGGCAAGCTTGTCTACAGACTGGCCACTAAGGAAATTCAATCTAGCTTTGCTTACAGAACTGGAACAGGATGGTGATTAGGAGGTAAAAATACGGTTACGTTGTCCCACCCGGCATCCTGATTTGATGGCTCACAGCAAGATGACACAGGTACGTGGTTCCCATGTCGAGGCTAGCTCTGTGTTGGACAGCTCCAGCTGCCCAGCCTGACAAATGCAGGGACAAGGAAAGAGAAATAATCCCAAGTCTTCACCACCTTACTTTTTCTGAAACTCCTGTATGTGATAAACTTGTCCCAGTGTTACTTTGTTCAAGCTCTCTTTCAAATGTGTGCAGATCTATACATAACATCACGTGGTGTTCCATACGTATGTATGTGTTTATGGGTCAATTTATAAATATAAATTGTGTGTGTATGTGTGTGTGTGTGTGTGTGCAAGATTTCTTTCAGAAAGGGCTATTATGATGAAAATAAGTTCTAATTAGGATAGTTGCTCTTTTCCTTCCAAAACGCTGATCTATCCCAGATCAGGGATCTGAAGAGGTAGATCAGGCTATTTGGAGGAGACTGAAATATTCATTGTGTGACCAGCCCCTATTCTAGGCACACCCTTGCTGCTTGTGCAGCACAAGGAGCAACAAGAGACAGTATGGCTGTTTGTACATTTATTTCCAGATACTCTTTCCCCTGACCATTTTTAAAAAATTTTTATTAAGGAGTTGAGTTCCAGAGACTCTTGAAACCTATCCCAGGAGAGAGACTTGCTGATCCTGCTAACTTATCCAAATAAATTTTCCTTACAAGCAATTAAAACTTTACCCCAAAATAAATGATTGTTAACCTTGTAACTTATCTTGCTTCAATGGGTGATACATCTTGATGGCAGACAGTAGTGAACAGAGTTTAGCTCTTTTTAAATGATTCAGAATTCCATTCCCAGCTCAGATGAAAGCCACTCAGAACTTCAGGGAGTGCCCCTGGGGCAATGGCAAGAGTAAGGTAAAGTCGATCTATAGGAATTTGGGCATGAACTTTCTAAATACTGTGTTGAGTATGAAGGCTCCCCTGGTCACAGGCCCCTGACTCAGGAGATGGCCCATGAGGCTCCTGGATTGGATGACTGGGGGATTTCCTGCACCATTAATATTTGACTCAATTACTGCAAACATGTGCGTTCCATTTGTGACTGTGTCAATGGAGGCCACCAGACCTGAGCTTTCGTTCCTTGATCCCCAGATAGTAGTAGCTAACTTACCTACGACAGACCACACTTGCTCCTGGAGACACTTACCTACTGCAAAGACAGAGTGCGCCTGTGACCACAAGAAGAACGGCCCCTGCTTGCAGGAACTGCTCCCACTTCTTCCTTCCAAGAAAGAAAAAATAAGACACTTTTACTAAACATGGCTTTCACCTTTATCCAAACAGTGTAGCTCATCTTTTTTATCTGCGTCACTAAAAAGTACTCAAGAAGGTAAATATTCAGAAAGCAAGCAATAAAAGACTGATAAAAATAGTAACATGTATATATGATATATGTAAATATAAGAGACACATTTATTCTATCTATATGTGTGTATGGCATATATACACATATATATATATATGACACATATGTATTAGTCTGTTGTGAGTTACTACAACAAAATACTTGAAGAAATTGACTTATAGAGAGAAAAGTTTTATTTAGTTCATGCACAACTCTAGAAGTTCCAATCCAAGATCTGTTGGCCCTTTGCTTTGTGCCTCTGTGAGTGTACTAGATGACAATGACAAAGGACGAATGGTGGAGCAAACCTCTCACATCCTGAGCCAGGAAGCCCAGCTAGCAGAGGCCAGGGTCCCACAATCCTCTTCAGGGACATGCCCCTGTAACCTAAGGACCTCCCACTAAACCCTGCCTCCTAAATGTCCACAGTACTTCCCAATATAGCCACCATGGGAAACTAAGCCTTTGGCACATAGGCCTTTGGGGGCCAGTCAACATCCAAACTATATCGATGTGTATATGTGTGTGTATATGTATATGGCACATTAAATATGTTTAACATAACTATACTTAGCATAGTTTACATAAATTATAAAAAGGGAAGGAAAAAATTTTAGTCATAAAACTTCTCATGAAAATAATCATTTTCCCCATAAAGTTTCAATTTTCAGCCTTGTAACTAAAAAGTGAAATCATAAGTCATAAAGCAAGATTTTCAAGGCATTGGTATATTTTTAATATCAAATAATCTATTGAATAGGGGCTTGAGCTGTGGCTCTGCGGATACAGTGGTTGCCTGGCATGCGTGAATACACGGGTTCAAACCCCAGCACCCATGTACACAACTAAGTGTCAGAGCAATGAAAGCCATGTGAAAAACACAATAAAAATTGATTCTCTCTGTCTCTCTCTCCCTCTCTCTCTCTCTGTCTCACTGTCCTTCCCTCTTTAAAAAAAATAATCTATTGAATAAATCATAGAAATTTCACCACTCCTTCATCATTGTATTTATTCCACCCTTGAACTGTATAGAGTAAATGCTATCTTTGTCAGGGTTTTGATAACAAAATACCATGATCTGGCAGAGCTCAGAAGACAGAAATTCATTTTCTTTCATTTTTCTCAGTTCACTGGGACCCAGCAAGGTCAGGTTCTGGCAAGGGAACTCCTCCCACTTGCCGATGGCCACCTTCTCCCGGTGTCCTCACCCAGTCAGGGGAGAGAGCAAGCCCTCTGGTATCTCTTCTTATAAGGGCACAAATCCAACGAGTGCTCCACTGCATTGACCCATCTAACCCTATTTATTTCCCAAAGACCCCATCTCCAAATACCATTGTATTGGGAGGTTAGGGCTTCAACATACAAATTTTAGGAGGACATAAGCAATCAATCCACATCACATGCCTAACATACTTGTGAATTACACAAAGCCTCAAGGGATTGTATCCCTATAATATTATATCCAGTCTAACAGCTGTATGTTTTGTGGGAAAACAAAAAGCAGAACCATACCCTAGAAAATAAATTAACAGGCAAAGTTCTAGAAACTGTATAATAGGGTGAAGTGAAGTCATAGGAACCAAAACTCTTTATCATTAAGGAAGAAACATGTTTGCAGATACTTGGAGACTTGCATATTGAAGAGGATTTGACTTCTTTGTGATTGCAGAATGTGGAATAAGTGGAAGTTAGAAGGAATTAGATTTTGGAAAAAGATAAAGCAGAACTTCCTAATACATAGATGCCCCAAAATGAGCTCAGCATTCCACCACTGAGCTCATTCAGGAAGGCATCCCTCCTTCAGGGATGTTCTCATGAAGATGTTTGAATAAGACAGAACAACAGGCCAGATCTTTCCACAGTCCATTCTGACTCTCAGACACCATGTCTTCTTGAGTTGACCTCTAATGATAGTCTTTAAATGATTTGTTATTTAAATAGGAGCAATAAGCCTCACAGCAATCCAAATGTTATCTTTGTGCCCAAAGAAAGATGAGTGGAGATGCAAAATGTATTCTTCTTTAGGGGTGCATTTAGGATGAAGCATGCAGTGGAAATACAAATGGTCTGATCAAGAGAGTAAAAGGAATTATCAACCTAAGAATTAGTTTGTAATTAGGAAAACTCTCACCTTGGGAAATCATGAGATTAGCATTTTTGTTAATTGTTTTTTTGTTGTGTAAGTATGGGCTATGGGCATACTTTTTTTTCCCAGAGAGGGAGAGAGAGTGAGAGAGAGAGAGAGAGAATCAACTTTATTTCGTTTTTCATCTGGCCTTTGTTTCTCCAACACTTAGTTGCATATGTGATGATGGGGTTCAAACCCGGGTCCTTGCACATGCCAGGCAAGGGCTCCAACCACTGAGTCATTGTTCCAACCCTGGCACACTTTTTTTTTTTTTAAGAGAGAAAGGGACAGTGAAAGTGAGAATCAACTTTTGTTTTAGTTTTTCACATGGCTTTTGTTGCTCAGACACTTCATTGTGTACACTGTGCTAGGGTTCAAACCTGCATCCTCGTGCATGCCAGGCTAGCACAATACTGCTGAGCCACCACTCCAGCCCTGGCACACATATTTTTAATTGTATAATCAGTATATCTTCTATGGAAAAGATGGACTGATGAATGCTTATGACCTAATAAATAGCTGGTAAACCTTTTGCAAAAAATAAATAATAATCTCAGTCAACCTAAAATGAGATTGATCTCTCTTGCCGTTAATCTACCATGACTAAGGAAATAAATCCCTTGTAGACTCTCACCTACTTTTATGTCATCAGTATCCTGAATACTGCCCACTTTCTCCTTGTTCATGTTGGAAATGCATAAGAATTCACTTTGCTCTAACAAACACATGCTTCAAATTAATTTTCTTTTCTTCTGGTATATTAAGTCCTGTGCAATTAAACCAGCTGAAAATCCAGTTGACCTAATTAATGGACATCAATTTGAAGCACTTGATAAAATGCTTATGAATATAAAAGCTACCTAAACTTACTGGACAGAGATAATAAGGGCAGAACATTATCTATTTTATCCATCACTCCATTGCTGCTTGTCCTCGATAAAAATATATTGAATGAATAAAATCTATTGAATAAAAAATGTGTTGAATGAATAAAATCTTCTTGCCCTCAATAAAAATCTATTGAATGAGTGAAAACTTATTTTCAGGATCTAATGATCCAATTGATGTAACATATGAAAATATATCAATCAAATTCATACTGTAGAGTTGCTTTCATTAAAGTGGTCTGTGTTGCCAGATGTGGTGGCCGACACCTGTAATCCCAGCAACCTGTGAGGCTGAGGCAAGAGGCTCACAAGTTCAGGGCCAGCCTGTGCAACTTAGTGAGACCCTTGGCAACCTAGGGAGACCCTGTATCAAAATAAAAAGACTGGCATATGTAGCTCAGTGGCAAGGCACTCCTGGATTAGAACCCTCGTACTGAAAAATAAATAAAAATATAATGGTCCATGTCGGTTATTCAAGAGCTAACCTCCAAATTGTTGCATCATCCAGAGCCTCTGAGTCCTTTCTATTCTCTTTCTTCATTTTGCTATCTCATTACTGCATAACCTACCGAGGCTTAAGAAGATATAAAACTCAAGTTAGATTTGAATTTTGGTGGCACTTCTTCTAAAAAAGTCTAGTTAGTCCACTTTTGGATTTGGGGTGAAATTTAGTAATGGATGCCATTCATTTAAAAATGTGCTTTATTAGGCTGGAGCGGTGACTCAGTGGTTAAGGTGCTTGCCTGGCATGCATGAGGATCCAAGTTCAAACCTCAGCGCACACACAACTAAGTGTTGGAGCAACAAAGGCCAGTTGAGAAACTAAATGAAGTTGTTTCTCTCTTTCTCTCTCTCTCATAGTCCCTCTTTTTGAAAAAACAAATGTGCTTTATTGAAACTATATTGGTACAAAACAAAGATGGTCTAAAGCAAAGGTGTGGGTAATATGGATTATGTAAGTAGTACATTGTTGCCACCTATGTCACAGTATGAACAAAAATGAAAGTGTGTTTTGGGCTGTCTTGAGGTGAAGAAATAGGACACATACTAGGATTGAGTCAGAAAACACCCTAATCTGGGAATTAAGGACCTTGGATTTTCATCAGGGCCATAGGTGTCATTTAGCATCAAACTCCAATTAACTCACAGATAAAATGGAAGATAGGACTTAAGAACAGAAAGTCTACAGCAATAGTTCTCACAGTGTTTTCCTTCAGCACCACTTCACAACATGTTAGGAATGCAAGTTCTCTGGCCCAATCTTGGACCTGTCCAATCAGAAACTCTGCAATTGGGGTCCAGGAATCTGTTTTGATACTCTCCCAGGTGATTCTGATGAACACTTGATTTTGAAGACCAAGCGCTTTGGCTTCTTTTTGTGGTACAGCACTTATATATATATGCAAGGCCCTGGGTTCAATCCCCAGCACTGACAAAAAAAATAAGAAAAAAAAAACTTGCTCTTTCAACAGATCTATTGTGCAACATCTGGACTATAGGTAATAATGATGTAGTATATGCTTGAAAATTGCCAAAAGAATGGATTTTTAAGTGTTCTCACCAAAAACAAATAAAAAAGTGAGGTGACACATTAATTTTATTTGACCATTTCACAATATCTGCACCTTTTACAGCATCATGTTGCACCTCATAAATAGATATTATTTTAGTCAGTTAAAAGAAATTCTTTTAAAAACGAAATTGTTCTTTTCCCCTTCTGTGTTCCTTCTCCCTACTCCACTCCCAAAGCTCACACTCACCCATAGGAGTCATTTGTCCTCAGGTGACTACTCCCTGCTTGCTGACACCTAAAATTCCTCCAGCCTTTGGATCCACAACTATATTAATATTAATGATACACTAATAATAGGTAATATTTTCTGTGAGAGTTTTATAGCTACGCATAACAAATTATTTGTAAGTGTAGTGACAGACAAGAGAGTACGAGCTGAAGGCTTAAAAAGATTTCATCCCAATCGTTAGGGTGATCAGGGAGCCCCAAGAGACAAAAGAGGCTGTGAACTTCCAAGGCACTCAAGCCAAGCCTGGATTACCTTCAACATACATGTGCACCGAGGAAACGTTCATGAAGGTAGATTTCCTTCCCATAGATACAAAATCCAACTATTCTGCTTTGTGTGATTCTTGAAGATTCTTGGTTTGCTTTTTACTCTAGCTGTCTAATCCACCAAGAGCTTCCTTGCCAAAAGACTATGTTAATCAAAATGTCACTGCAACTGAGAGCTTATCCATCTTCATTATCACAATGACCAGTCACAGCCAAAGTTGGAGGCAGCCACCCCTCCATGTCTTCCCACAAATGTTAGTCTAGAATTTTTTTACTGCAGCATTTAAGAGAAATCATTCCACTTTACACTCAGAGGTGACAATTCTGATTCATTTTAGGTTTCAAATATGTATTTTTGGCTTGTATTTCAGATTACTTTTAGTTTATAATTTCTTCAAGTTCAAATCAAGTCTGAACTGTTCAATACCCAACACATAGTACTGGGCAATAAGCATTCATAACACTCGTGATGATAGTTTACTTTTTCTCTGTTCAAGTTGTGAAATACTGGAATAAACGGATCAGCTTTCCTTTTCTACTTAATTTTTCTCTGTAGCTAAAGTTTGTGGTTGCTTTATAATCAGGATAAATGAAAACAAATGGAGGAAAATATGACTCAAAATATGTGCTGCATATTCATACTTCATCCATACATATTAAAATATTATTTTGCAGTGTTTGGCTCATGGAAAGAACACACTTAAGAAACTTCTAAATGACTCTGTTATACAAATGGGAATGGTAATTTCTATGAAGTGTGAAATTTTACAGTTTATAAAGTACTTCCAAGTATAATCTCACATGACCCTGCCCACATCCCTGTGAAGTAACCAAGGGTTATTATCTCTTATTCTCTGGGTTGAAGAAAAGGTTGTAGGAAAATTCAATTATTTGCCCAGTGTCACAGTGAGTTGTGCAACCATTTGTTGGTCCAAATGCTCCTATCACCACATTTAGTTACCTTTTCTGTTCTCATCAAGAGCTGAGCTCCCCTCCCTATGGCATCTAGTCAATCTCTGATACATTGGACCAGGCCACATTTAAACAGGTGGCATTAATAAAAAGAGAGAATTATTTGATCTTTGATAAATGAACTCTTGGTTGGAGAGAGATGTGGCCTATCCACCTGTCTTAGTCTAAAGGCAGGCATTAAAAACCTACTCGTAGTCAACAGCTCAGTGGAGCTAAAGGAATCAACTGTCATCTTGGAGAGGCTGTATGCTTGGTACTAACTCAGTGTTTTAAATCCTGGCCAAACCCTTAGAAGAACTTAAGGAGATTTTTTTTAAACTCAGATGTTTCAGTCTCACCATCCTCCCCACCCGAGTTAATCAAGCATGGGTCTCAATCAGTGAGAGTTTTGAAAGCTTCCCAGATGACTCTACTGTGCAGCTGGGGCTGGGCTTCACTGATACATCTTAAATGGAAGCAGGACTAAAACTGGCAGAGAAGCAGCCTTTTCCCTCCTCCAGCTAGGGAAAAAAAGCATGTCTGTTGAAAGTCCCAACGACTGCTATGTGGAGGCCTTGTATAATTTCAAAGCAAGCCAGAAAGTTGTGTCTACCAGAGAATTCCTGTGGGCTATTATTAAAGGGTTCATGGCTAACTGATGGGCAGAATTAATGGTGAGTATTAAGGCAGATTCAACCTCAGAAAGAGGGCAGATTAACAAAGCGACCAATGGAGAGGCACAGATGCCAAGTTTCACTTTGAGTTTCCTAACTTTGACAAGACAAGAACTGGAGGTACTAAAAAAGATGCTTTCTTTCCTTTACCAGCGATGAGTGAATGGACCAGCCCTTGTGAAAACTTGGGACTATCCGGAGGGACATAGGAGGAGAGGTATAATTAACTTGAGTAAGAAGAGGAATAAACAGCAGCCTGAAAAGCAGCTTCTAGAAACCTAAGCATGACCAGTTTCTGTCCTTAAACTACCCCTTCCTTGAAGAACCTCCTGTTCAGGGACACCTGAATGGCTAAAGTTGGCTTCCCTTATATTAGGGGTGTGTGTATGTGTGTGTGTGTAAGGGAATGAGGATAGAGGACATTCCCCTCATCACCACTGAGATCCTGTTCTTGAGTAACAATAGTAAATGTGTTCAAGTAGATGAGTTACTATACACAAAGTCACATTTCTAAAGGATGGTACTTCTTAACAGGGTTGGGTTACACAAATTTAATCTGAAGTTTCTATTTCAACAAAAATGCATTTGACTCCATCCCATCTAGACTAAGGAAACATCTTTTTTTTTTTTTGAGACAGGGTCTCACTAAGTTCCTCAGAGTCTCACTAAATTGCTGAGACTGACTTTATAATTTATATTTATAATTTATATTTATATATAATATATATTTATATATAAATATATATTTATATATGAATTTATAATCCTCCTGCCTAAGCCTCTGGAACAGCTGGGATTGCAGGCATGCTCCACCACACCTGAATCTAATTATTAATTAATTTTTCTGCAGCTAAGCATGGGCATACATGGATTCATAATCAAAAAGCTTTTAAGCCACTCAAAGCAAACCGAAATGTTCCACAGTGTATAGAAGTCATAAGTACAAATGCACAATTATAGGCAACTTTAACTCAAGAAGTTGCCTTTATATTAGAAGAGTAAATAATATCATTTAATCAATTATATTCAACTAGCACTTATTGAAAACCTAACATGGGTGTGGTATTGTTGAGAATAAAAAAAAATAGTATAACACCTTCTCATAATAACTACAAAACAATAAAAAAAACAGAGAGAAATGTTGCTAAGAATGCTAAGAACTGTTATATTAGACAGCATACTTTAAAGGTCTCATTTAAAACTCAAGAAGTTGCCTTTATATTAGAAGAGTAAATAATATCATTTAATCAATTATATTAAGTAAAATAGAAATAATGAATGCTGGCCGCAGGAGAAAGCGTGCAAAACAAAGTTAGCCAGAGGAATAGGACTCAGATTCAATTTTCCTCATTCAACCAATCTTCCGAAGCAGCAGGTTCATCAGTATTAACTCTTGGCTTCCCCAGAATCAAAGATGATTCAGAATTAGACTGGCTGCCTGATGTGCCATGGCCCCTCCTGTGATCAGTCGGGCCCCTCTTGCTGTTTTTCCACCCCTCTGCTCTGGCCTTGCACCACCTGCACCCTTAAGGCCTCAAGGTCTTCTGACTTCACCAGGCCACCTGTCAACCTTAACCCTCCCCTGGCCACCACCTTATTCTTCCTCAGCTCCTGCTGCCCATCAAATCCAACCAGAAACAGGGAATATCCCTAACAAAGCAGAAAGTAAGCATAGATTGCAGCAGCAGAAATATGTCTGAATCCCATTATCTTGGAAATGTTAAAAGTTCTGTAAAAGTGGGCTGGAGAGGTGGCTCAGCGGATAAAGGGCTTGCAGCACTTGCCTGGAACGTACAAGGACTTGGGTCTAAAACTCAGCACCATATACACAACTAAATGTCAGAGAAGCAAAGGCAACATGAAAAAATAAGTAAAATTGATTCTCTCTTTCTCTCTCCCTCTCTCTTTCTCTCTCCCTCTCTCTTTCTCTTTAAAAAAAAATCTGTAAAAGAAATCTTCTTAAAATTCACTCCTGAGAATTGTTGTTGTTTGCCAAAATGAATCTCTGACTCTTGTTTGAAACAGCCAGTAAGGATGTGGCTCGTTAGCCAGCTCAGAGTCAACAGGAGGAAAGTAAAGCCATTGCGTACAAACAGAAAGTTAGTCTTTTTTGAGAAGACCAGAAAAGTGATCCCTACTATTAGAAAAAGATAGCCACAAGGAAGTTCTTAAAAGAGACCACATACATGGAATGCCAGCTATGCAAAAACCAAGTTACCTTCTGTCCTGGATAGCTCTAGCTAACTGATCTGAGAAGGACAATCTTACCAGCCCAGGAACTCTAGCTCAGACTCTTGGCCATGTCTATAATAGGTAAAGGCATTTTACTGTAAGACAATTTGAGTTATAAAGAAACAGTCTAAATGTATTTGTCAAGGGACTAACTAGGAAATATTAAAATGAAAAACATGAAAGGGGATTTAAGCCTAGAATTGTTTTTTCTTTAAGAAGCTGTAATATAGGAATCATTTTTAAGTAATTTTACTAACACTGTCAATACCTCAGTTTCCTTTAAAGAGTACATACATGTGTAGAGAGGTTTTGTTAAACGTTTCTCCAAGAGAGATCAAATCTCATGCCAATTTTCCTCAGGGCTGAGATAAAAACTCCACTTGCTAGCTATACAAGACCCTTACCAAAAGGACATAGAGTTCTTAGTATCAAACATGTCAACCTAAATAGAGTTACTGAGAATATATAGATACACTGAGAATAATAGCATATACTTTTCCAATTTCAAAATCATGACTTTACATTTTTGGCATAATTATTGACCCATTTGTAAACAAAAATACTTTCAAACTGGTTTTTCCGGATTCCTAGATTTATTTATTTAAATAAATCAAGCAAGGATACTTGCTCTTATTTAGTCCTTAAATATTTTTAAGCAAACTTTAACTCACTCAGAAACCCACTGATTTATCAAATGATTCAATAACTAGCCATTTTTATTATATATTTAGATTCCCTTTAACTTACATATGTAGACTCACAAACAGTAAGAGAGTAATGTCACATTAGCATTCTATCAGTACAAAAGGAAGGAAAGTAACAGAGACAGAAGTGCAGATGTTTATCAATATAGGACAAGGAGTGTTTGGTCAGTTCCTTCTCTGTTGATGAACCCCCTGGAACAGTGTGGCTTTGTTACTGAGAGGACTCATTCTGTGTCCCATTGTAGGATGGTAAATAGCAGAAGTATGTCCATTTGATCCAAAATGCATTCTTTTATCTTGACCTGGTTGTTGGGATCCAATACTAAGAGGAAAAGTCCCATCTGCTTACCCTTGCTTTTTCCCAGAGCAGATTGCACTTCTGTGGGTAAATGTGAAGGAGCCAGGGAAGATTTCAGTAAATACACTGCTTGGGGGTTTCCTCTCTCTGAGATATAACAATCCCCACTTAGAGCACAGGGGATTATAGTCTGTTGGAAATATGCTGTTGTGAGCAGTTCTCATATCTGATAAGAAACACTGAGGCCATCGTCCACTCATCTGAGTAGCAACAACAGCCGGGTCAGGAGGCCACAAGAGGCCCCCAATCACTTCAAATCTGTGACTCCATTCTGAGATGGTGTGAGTTTTTGTTGTTTTGGGTGTTTGTTTTTGGTTTTTACAGGCCATGTGATATTTCAAGAAGCAAATAGCTATAAGAAAGAAGCAGTTCTTACAGCAAACACAACATGTATGGATTTGTTCTTTTTCTGAAATTCTACTACTGGGAATTTATCCTAAGAAAATAATCTAAAATATGAAAAAAAGAAGAAGAAGCATTTGTACAGAAGTGTTTCTGCAGTATTGTTTATAAGAACCAAAATTTTAATAACCATTTACATGCCTAAGAATAGAGACAAGATGAATGTAATTATCATGGAAGCATATGCTGAAACATCATGTAGCCATTAAACACTCTATTTGCGAAAAGTTTCATTGGAAAGAACTGTTTTTCTTATAATGTTGGATGAAAAAAGAACATAAAATTGTATAAATGATACAATATCAACTATGTAACATATGTTTAGAGATAGGACTGGAAGGGTAATAGGAATTATCATAAGCAACTAACATTTAGGGGATGGGAGTTATCCATGAGTATTTTCTTCTTAATATTGCCTTTTTATTCTCTGCTTACTAGGGGGAACAATTATTACATTTTACATAACCAACACACACATCCCACTGGAAACAGAGTCAGAAAATTGTTTTCCAAGCTATTCTACATATTTTTACATTCTATGATGAATGTTATGGCAATAGGTAAGTCTGCAATCCAGCGTATGATAGAATATGGCCATTTGACCGTGTAAGACTGCTAGAATTAACTGATATAATGTATTGAAATCACTTTTTAATGGGAAAAGTCCATATGTTTACATGACAATATTATTCGGAGATGGAGGAAAAGAATTTTCCATTTTTCCAGATCAGCCCCCGCAGTAAAGATGGAGGTTTACCATCATACATTCTGCTACCAGTTGGAGTTTGGACCACCATGAAGGAAGCAGTGTAGGCTGTGGGTAACACATTGTGTTTCCCCATCCCTGAAATCTAAGTAAAAAACAAATACAAAAAAGTACAGATTATTTATATTCCAGACAACGTGTTTCAGTTTATTATCTAGAATTGTTTTTCAACATGGCCTTCAAATTAATAACCACAATGTTGAAATTCGACAGTGATACTAAGATATTACAATTCTCATTCCTTTTCATTTACTGGCTTCAATGGTGGGGAGGGAAGGAGGAATGAAGGAGAAAAAGAGAAAGAAAATAGGCCTCCCAAACCTACTGCAAGGGGTTGGGAGATAAAGTGTTCCTAAACACTGAAGAAGAAGGAGCAGAACAATGACCCTATCACCTTTCTGTGCCACAGACTCCGAGGTGAAGAGAGAAGCGATGTCTCCTCAGACCTAGAGAAATCGGAAGACTTTGGTCAATAAGTTGTTTGTGATTCAGTCTAGTTTGAGAAAAGCATAAATATTGTATGTACTGAAAAGATTTCTGAAAACTCTCAGAAACAATTGGGTGATTTAAAAAATAGATTTCATAAATGATGAAATACTGGTTTGCCTTTGGAAGTCAGCACTTTAGACGATCTGTACCAGGGTTTGGGAATTTCTAACCCAAGAGAGCATGGTTAGGTATTGGGCCTAATGTGCTTACTAGACCTTGCCCTTGTTTTTAATCACATTCTAGCTTTTCTCTTCTAGAAGAAACATCTAGGCTTGGCAGAGACTTTGACAAAGTTTGTAAGACTTGAAGTCAGTTTCTCATTTGTAAGCTGAGTCAAAAAAAAGCAAAAGGCTGTAAATGTAAAATAAGGTCAGAAGCCCAGGGCTGACACTCAGACTCGCTAACTGGGATTGTAAGCACATAGGAGGGCAGGGTCAAGAGGTTAAGGGGAAATTTTGGCAATCCTGTTTCCAGGGCTGGAACAAAGTCAGGACAGAGGAAGAAGTGCCACATGTGAGCTCCCACCACAATCCAGGGAGGCTGCATATGATGCTCCAGATTCACTGCAAGGGAGGGTCATTCACCTGGATCACAGGTCATGCCTCCCACTGGTCAGCCTGCCTTCCAGTCGAAGTCTAAGGCTGACCTTATCAAAACCCTTAGCTTGGAGACTTGCATTTGACTCAAACCCCAGACCTAACCATTTAATCATTTGTTCATTTCACCTTCTCATACAGTTGATAGAAAAAAATTCACCCCAATTGTGATTTTTCACTTCTAACAGCCCCCTCCAAAAAAAAATCCTGAGAAAGATTTTATTTTCCTTTCTCTTTCTTAATAGCAGGAATATATGTAGATTCACCTACATGTTCAGGTTGCCCCAGCATCCAGGTGGCTATAGTTGGTGGCTCCTGGATTGAGTCACCTCCCTCTTCACATGAATATTAAACGTGAAGCATCTTTCTTCCCAGAGTAGAACTGACTTCAAGTCACTGTGGGCCCATTCATCATTATTTACTTGAAACATTACAGGATCCATTGAATCATATAGCCAAACTCAGGGATTAATGGATGCTTGTGCTGGCTGACCTTGGAATCTCTCTTGCATAAACAGTATTCCTGCATCCAAAGTTGGACCTTGGTCTTTTAAATAATATTTTAAAATAAATATTTTACCAAACATGTCCATCTTGACTGTCAGTCTTACTGATTAGGTCAGGGAAGCACCTCTGTGCATCGCTGCTAACCTGATAAGGCAGCCTCAGTGGCATCTCCTTTCTCACATCATCCGGAGTGGTTGGGCTTGAAATCGCAGCATGTGCATGCATCTGTTGTCAGGTTTCTGTTTTTTAAAAAGTTTAGGAGTATGAGTTGCACTGAATTTGGGTAAATGAGAATGATTTTAGAATATGGTTATGCATCTCCTCTGGATGAAATTTTAGAGGCTTTGTTTTGTGTATGCTTACTTCAGGAGTTCAAAGATCCAATTCCCAGTCAAAAACATATTTGTGTCAATTTAATAAAGGAAAAATATACCCCCCTGACACTTGAACAACCCCTTTGATTTCCCTGTTCAACCTGCCTTAAGTCATGCCACTTCCTCCCCCTCTCAACTCTCCTCTCTGCAGAGACCCCACCCCTTTCCCACCTTCCCCATCCCATCCCCCAGTCCCCTCATCCAGGCCTAGGAGGAACCTGCCAGCAAGATCACTCTTCCTGGCTAACACTTTTCCTAAGGATCCCTTCACACTGGGATCCTGCTTCTTAGCTCTCTCTTGATCTGGTTACAGCCCCCACACTGAGTCTAGATCCCATACCTTATCAGCAACATCTAGATAACAGGAAAAATCAAGATTCCTTCAGAAGTGGACATGTTGACCCAGCGTAGTCTGATGGAACCAGACTGGTTTAAGTAACTGCTCACTTTGTCATAGCACATTCATTTTACTAATACATCTATTCACAAGTACAAACCATGGGAATTAATTCCAGGATCCCCATAGATTTCAAAATCCACTGATGCTCAATACCCTTATATAAAATGCCGTAGTATTTGCAAATAACCCGTGCACAACTTTCCACATACTTCAAATCATTTTTCAATTATTATAAAACCTAATACAACATAAATGCTGTGTAAATAGTTGTTACACTGTATTATTTAAATAATGGCAAGAAAAAATCTGTACGTGATCAGTGCCAGTGCAATGCTTTTCAAATGTTTTCGATCCACAGTTGCTTGATTCCGCAGATGTAGGGTCAACAGACATAAGAGGGCGGACTGGATTCAGAATCATAATACAGAAAAGTTAGGGAGTGAGGAATGTATGTTTAACGTGTTTTCCGTTTTCTTGTGAGTGTTTGCAATGTTACCATGTTTTTAGCAGTTCAATCATTTTAGCTGGGAATTGGGGGAGAGAGAGGTAGATCGATAGATGTGAGGTATTTTAACATATAAAAATGGGATATAATTCCTTTGGTTAAAGAGAGTACTCTGACAATAAACTGTAATGTGAAAGCAATTTTCCCCACTTTCATTTCTAGGAAACAGCTAGTTCTAGCATGAACTTTTTTTCTAAACGTCACCTTTCACTATAGAGAGCAGAAGTAGCCCCATTCCACAGTTAGAAAAATGGAGACATAAAGCGTTCAAGGCACTCATCCAATATAACAAAAGAGCAAGACAAAAGCTAATGGCTCACAGCTGTAGGATATTTTTCAAAGAAGAAGCACAAATCATGTTATCTTTGATGTAACATGTGTAGAACTAACACAAATGTTTGCCTTTGAGAATTACAATAGTCAGAGGGGAAAGAAATCTTTTTCATCTTTTTTATTTTAAAATTCCAATCTGTATGTAGTCATTTCTCTAAGGCAGGCCAAGGTATTTTTTTTATGAATAACAAATTTGACTAAATAAATTGTGCAATATGTTAAATTAAAATCTCTTCCTAATAAATCTTAGCAATTTCTTCCTCTTGTCATCATTCTCTTATGGGAGAAGAACACAAGCATAATGACAATGGCCATGACTAGGGTCTTCCTCTTTCTTCCCAAAGCCTGTGGGCTGGAGAGCTATCAAGTCGTGAGGAGCCCCAGCAGTCCTTAGCCAGTGTGTCCTAGTTACTGTGTAGGAGGCACAAGGGTCTCTGTTCCCAGGTGGCTTTCAGACCAGAGGTCATAGACAAGTACACTGCCAGGAGCGAACATGGATGGCCAGAGTAGCTCATCGGAGGCCATCACACTTGGTCTTGGGGACAAGGATATGATTTATGAAAGAGATAAGAGACAAAATCATCCCTAAAATATATGTAGGAATTAACCTGTTGAAAAAGTGTTTCAGAAAGGTGAAGAGGGTGTGAGATGACCTGGAACTGAGAAAGTGTGCAGCATATTAGAAGTACTTGAAGAGCCAGGCACAGTGGCACATGTCCATAATCCCAGCCACTCGGGAGGCCGAGGCAGAAGGATCACGAGTTCAAAGCCAGTTTTAGCAATTTAGTGAGGTCCTGAGCAACTCAGCAAGACACTGTCTCAAAATAAAATATAAAAAAGGGCTGGGGATTTAACTCAGTGGGTAAGTGCCCCTGAGTTCAATCCTCGGTACCAAAAACTTCTTCTTGAAGATAGGTTTCCTCTGTGCTGTTCTGGCAATTACAATCTGGGTTCTAACCCAACTACTTTTAGACTGGCACTAAGTTGAATCAACTCATTTATTTCATTCAAGTCTCACCCAAAACTTATTCTTTTAGAGTTTAAAGGAATTTTTCGCCTAAGCTCTGAAATTTGCCTTATCTGCATGATTTCTACCTCATCCAGTAGGTTTTTCAAAAGATATTGATTTATTGAGATAGTTTTCTGGATTTTGGAAGGACTACATGTTCATTTTAGGAAACTTGGATTATATAGGAAAGCTATATAAAAGAAAATAAAATCACTGACAATGCCACCATTAGTGATAACCATTGTCAATATTAACTCATACGGAATATTCATAATATTATCTTTTAGCTTTCTTATGGAAAAGAATACGTAAATAATTTGGGAAAACTCTTTTCGTATATGCATACATACATGTTATGTGTTCCATTCATTTTAAAATTAGTTTTAACAACATGATTTCTAAATACACTTTCATTTATGCTCTTTATTGGTGCACTATAGTCTTATGTAATGAAGGAGTTTGTTGTCACACAATCATACATACACACATTTGGATCCAATCCTTGCCCGACATTTCACCACCACCACCCTCTACCTGGTCTCTTATCTCCACTAAATTCCCGTCGACTGAAAACAGTAATACACTTTTAGCTTGCAAATTTTTATAGAATTCTAATATGTCACTTTTATTCCTGTTGAAATCATTTGGGAGGTACAAGCCTGTTGTATTTCAAACAGCGTGGGGGCTCATGCAGGCCTCTATTCATTATCCTTAAAACACCACTGTGGCGTGACGTAGGTGATAAGGATTATTATCCCTATATTGCAGATAGGGCATCGAAAGCAGACTGCAGCTGCATCATTGAGGCACGGCTAGAAATAGAACTGGGGTTATTTTGAAAGTAGGTAGAATAAAGGGGCAAAATTAAAATTGCCTATTTGTGTCTCTACCCAATCCTGCCTCTTTGCAATGATAGAACATGAAACACACACGGGCCCTCTTTTATTTTTCCATGAATTAAGAACCAAATCTGACCTTGAGGAGTCCATGTGGATATCCATGGAAGGTTAAGCCAATTGCACGTGAGAAGCTGCTGCCAGAATTTTTCCTGAAAACTTAACACGGAATTAGAGCTACAAGGATTCTAAAAGTTTACAGGGAATGTGGATGTTGAAGCTAAGACATCTGCTTGTGTGTGTGTGTGCAAAAGCAGACACACTCACAGAATTTTAATACCAAAAATAGCACCAGAGCCAATTTCACTGTATTTGTGTATCTTTTCTTGGGCACAATTTTGCTAGAAGCTGGTGGAATTCTTTTTCCTGAGGCAAGCCTGCTAGGAGTCAGCAAACCTCTACAGACGTCATCAGATCTCTCCTGCTTCAGGATATATACACTGATCGCTGCAGGGGTCAGAGGAGAATTTTATTTTTGCTTGCACAAGCTACACAATTGTCAGCGGATATAACCCTTGCCTTCCTTTGAAGTGCGAGCTATCAAAAACTAAATAAACCAGATGGAGCTGTTTTCTGATTCAAGGTGACAGAGCAGACCAATGCCTGAGTGATGTTTCTTTTTAAAGATGAGAATAGAATTACAAATTTGCTGCATCTAATTTGCACCTTCCTTTGTAAAGGTGAAGCCCCAAAAGAAATTTTTCTCAAGTGCTTATTCCTCCAGAGAGTAAGTCAGAGTGTTGAAAATAAGAGAAAGGTAGGAAGATTGATCACACGATGCATGAAGTTATCAAGAGAAAGAGGAGGAAATTGTCATCTGTGAAAGAAAAGTCCGTGGTATTCAGATAACTCCTATTCTCCTTGTGACCAGATAAATACACATTCTTGATTCCCGGATTCCTTCCATTCTTGGTGCAATCCTTGAAAAAAAATTTTTGACCAGGTTTTTGGCAATTTCATCTTTTCTGGGAATATTTCTAAATGACCTAGGGGAAATTTTCTAAACCAAAGAATAGTTTTGGCAGTAAACACAAGCCTCAGAATGTATTATGATTGAAACAAAGTAATTTAGCCTTTAACTCATGCAGTGATCTATGAGAACATCTATGTGAAGCAGAATAAAATGAATTTGATATCTCTATTTTTAATATGTGGAAAAAGATATTTTTCACTGTATTATTTTAGCTCTACAAAAGAAAACATGATTGATGCTTCACTAAGAAACAAGAAGGAATGAATTAGATCATTAATGTCAGCATTAACGATTTACTGATGTAGAATTAAGTTCTCAATCATAATAAATTTATTTTCTTTATCTTGTTGCTTTTTCTGATATGTAGACAAGTATGGAAATATCTGGGTCTTTACTTTTCTCATCTATCCAATGAGGAAAGTAGATCTTCTCACAGAGGGTTGCTGAGAGGATTAGAAGATATAAAAGTAAAATGTCTAACCCATCATCTATACAGGGTAGGTTCTTTCAGTAATTTGGGCTTTCAAAAATCATAGTTGTCTTCTGACTTTTATCTCTAGCTTTCCATGCAACTTGGAACGAATCCTTTAAATCCCACAGGAATCCCATTCTTTTTATTTTCTATGACATTTGGAAAACGTGTGTACTTAGACTCATTACATAATCCAGCTAGTAAGGGCACAAAGGTAGGACCTGCTATTTATGAGGACTGACTATGTACGTGGCCCATAATAAGTGCTTGATACACAGTAGATGCCGTCGTACCACACACGTCACTTCCTCCCCACAATAGCTCTGGAGAGGGTTTATTTTCATTCTCATTTTCCCTTAGATTAAATAAGGCAGGAGAGGCAAGGTAACCTGCCCAGGGTCACACAGCAGGATGAAGGCAGAGTGAGAATTGCAACGGATCCACTTCAGAGCACCTGCCTGACCACTGCCCTGTGCCACACCCCTACCTAAGTTTGGGCAGAGCCTGGGAGAGTTCAATCTCTGAAACACAAGAGGAATTCAGAAGGAAGCAAAAAGGACTTCTAAGGGGGAAGAAAAGTTCCCATCTGTGAATTCTGGGAGAAACGCTCTTAAATATAGCTAATACATCTAGTAGTTTAGAAAACAGCTAACTCTAAGCCTACTTATTTACAAGAACAATAGCCAACTGGCTATCTACTTACACAGCCTCTAGATGATTCAAAGCAATTGAACTGAAGGTAGGGGCAGGTTGCTACAGCCAGTAACCTTGCAAACGTAAAATTTGCCAAATGCTGGCACCAAATTAAAAACCATAGCCACCTGGGTCCATTTAGCATAGGAGCAAATAGTATCAAACACAAATCGTCCTTGAAATATAATTTTTAATAATCATCATAATTATTTAAACAGAAGTATTGGCACATTTCACATAAAAAAACAAGTTTCACCCAAATATTCTTTTTTCAAGTTCAGCGACTTAATAGGAAGTATTGATTTAAAAAAAAGAAAGAAGAAAAGAAAAAAACTCACTTAAATAAAGCACTTCCTCTGTACTAGGAAACATTTATTTATGATAAAGTTGATTTCTTTATCTTTAACTCTGAAAACTTAAGTGCATGAACTTTAACCTTTGGGTTTGATGGACTTTTTTCTCTTATGTAACTTTTGAATTGAGTGATCACAGTTACACCAAAGACAGGTGTTCTGTACAATTAAGTACCCAAACATATCTGATTAGTTTGGAAATATGCTCTTGCTTGGCTTCAGAAGGAGTCAGCAACTTTTCATTTTACCATTAAATTTTAACCTAGATATGGCCAAAAAGAAAATTAATACATTTTCTGGAAACACAAAAATTCACAAATCCTCCTAGGCATAGCCGGCCCAACATGCCATTACAAACATTGGCTTCACTGCCCTAGTAAGTCAGAGACTGTGATATCAGTGAATAAGATAGCCAGGAAAATTTCAATAGTATTAAACAGTAATTTGGGCTTTTAAAAAAAAATTGTAGTTGTCTTCTGACTTTTATCTCTAGCTTTCCATGCAACTTGGAACAAATCATTTAAATCCCACAGGAATTCCATCTTGGTATGATTGGCAGTGCCAAATGATGAGATAGAATATATTCCAAATCCTACATAAATCAGGAGACATGCTCCCATGACTAGAGATCTGTCTGGCCCTTGGGCAGCCCATAAAATGAGAGCTAGACAAAATTGAACCCAAGAGACAGGCTGATTTCCCTTTTTTTGTCTGACTTTTCCTTGGGGCCATGGTGGTCAAGTTATCCTTTTCCTGGGTGATCTTGGATAGATACAGAAATATCACCAACTTATTTTAGCTCATAGAAATTATGATTAACCTGACTAGAAATGAGATCAGCTCCTCAACATTGCAAACTGTCTTGAACCCAGCTCAGTCAAGAAAAAGAAGGCCAGCGCTTGGCCTGTGTCTGGGCCATTGTGACATTCGAAGTCTAAGGAGAATCTTCAAACACTCTGAACAATGAAAAAAACATGGTGCCTTCTACCACAAGAAATTCAAATCAAAACAATACAAACTTGTAAATCACCATAAAGAAATCCCACAAGATTCTGATGTTTCCTAAGATATTTATTTGAAGATATATATCTCAAAAGTCAACTCCAACTTTAAAATATTTTAGAGATGCTGCATCATTGATCCTTTGAATATGGGTTTGACCTAGGTATTCACTGATTTTTCTGACCTATTATCCCTAACTCCAGCAGTCTATGCCTGACTTTCTTTCTCCCCACCCAGATATATCTCATGGCCACCCATCCAGCTCAGTCTCCATTTCTATAAGAATGCAATTTCTGCTTTTATCCACTTCAGGGAGTCAATAGGCATACTAATAAGTAGATTCTTTAAAATATAATCCTGAAAGTAAACACTATAGAAACGCAAAGTGCTATTATTAAAATTGACCTGCTTCTGGTGTTAATAGATGATTCTCTGGGAATAAATGGTTCAACAAGATGAATAAAGGAACATTTAACTAATTTTTTTCCTAGCAAATTATAGAGTCCCTTGTAAGAAGTGCATTGTTTCATATGACTATAAAATTAATTCTGTATAAATAAATTTATTTTTAATCTTATAAAGAGTGATAATAAGTAATAAAAAAGTTGAATGGCTAAACAATATAGTAGTATAGCTGAGAAATGAAGAAAGGGATGAAAAAGCATAACCACCAAGTTTCAGAAACATATTAGGGCCGACCCTGTAATATTCAGGCACCACTAAATTTGGTTTTTACCATTTTGTCCCCCAGGATGATTCATGTTTGAAATTTTTTTGCCTACAAAATAGAATTAATTTGGCAATAATTATTTGGGTTTTCCTCTTTCTTTTTTATTAACCACAATTAATTGGAGTTTCTGTTCAACAAAGAATAACAATATTATTTCACTGAGTTGTACAATCACCCTCTTCAATGTATCCTTTCTTATTATTGTGCTAAAACCAGATATTGTGATCTTTTACCTGATTTCTTTATCTCTTAAAAGGCATTTTTGCATGTGGCTAGATGAAAGAGTGATGATTGCTGAAGAATCCTCTTCTTACTTAAAATTAAAACAAAGGAATTAACATATTTGACTACCTATATAATCTTTTCAAAGCTAAATATTTTATTTCTAATAGCCTTTTAGACATGTGTATGTGTATATACATATTTATGTTTTAAATACTTGTATATGTACAAATTAAACCACTTAATATGTTGAAATAAATGATAATATGATGTAACCTTTAAATATATTGAAGAAAAATTCCCATAGGCCTTGATCCCTTATCATGCCATCTCTCTAGGGCAGGAGACTGCTCATCAAAAGCAAGTCACTTTTTTCATGGAGGAAAATGCTGAGTCCCAGGGTCATTGTTGCCTTGCCCAAGATCAAAGAGTCTCTGAAGACTCACATACTTTTTGCCCAGATTACACTTCTGCAACCAACCCCATCTGCCTGCTTTGGCCTCTAAATAAGCACCCATAAAGAGGAATGGAGTTACAAGAAAATTGTTCCTATCAAAAGACTTTCAGGTCACCTCTTAACTCCACAGTCCCTGACAATTCCAGGCAGAACTACTGATTGCAGTGGTTTTCTTTGTAAGTGGACCTACCTCCATTAGAGAAGTGTGGTCTGCCTCCTCTTTAGAAGTAGTTTCGAACAGCAGAAGGCTAGCTCTTTCCCATTCTTTATCTTTAGTACTTCATCCCTAATTCTCTAAGAGTTGATTTGGCGTGGGTGAGACTGCTTTCAACAAGCTCAATGCTTGTTTTCCTTTATTTATAAAAGAAATAAAAGAGAACAGATTTCCACTAACAGTGATTTGGAAGGTTACTCCAAAACCTGCAGGAGATGGTCTGCTACCTTTATTTGTTTTCCTTTATTTATACCAATAATAAGCCAATAATTCCCAAATTAATATGCAAGAACTGACTTTTCCCCATATGCCATACTCAGACTCCCTACTTGATATCTTCTTGGTATCCAAGAGTCATCCCAAACTTACAATGCCCAACCAGCTGCTTGATTAACTATATCTAAATATTCTTCTCATCCCAACAAATAGCATTAGGCCCTAGCTGCTCTCTTTCCACGGGTACCATTTAGAAACACCACCTCCAAAATCTTTTCTGAAACTGTTTATTTTTCCATCAGTCTCACTGCTGCTGCTCTAACCAAGCCATCATTCTTTCTTGAATTTTATTAGCCTCTTGGTTAATTTCTGTTTCAACCTTTGCTCACATACAATCCCTTCTCCACAGAGCTACTAGTGTGGTCTTGTGAAAACTATATTAAATCATGTCACTCTTCTTCTGAAACCCTCTAATGGCTTGTCATCACACTGGGAAGGACATCCAAAATCATTTTCTAGTCTCCACAATGCAACACTTTCTGGCCTACAGCCTCATCTTACACCACCCTCTCCTTTGCTTATTGCATCCCTGTCACTCTGCCATTCTTCATTTTTCAGACACAGAAGCTAGTTCTTACTTTAAGGGCTTTCCCAATCTCTCATTTTACCCCTGTGTCAGGGAAATCTGAAGTCTTTTTTTTTCCCAACCAGCTTCTTGTTCATGCATTCCCACTGGCCAAGTTTCCATCAGCCCACTGCTTGTTCCCCAAATTATGGGTCTGTTTTTCAGATGAGATGCCCATGAGGCTAATCTGGGGACATGGTCATTCATTTACTGAACAGGTACCTGTTATACCTGAGGAATAACCTCCTTCGGGTGATGGTTAAAATAGTAACATCATGGTTCAGATTCTTCTCTCAGGGCAAAAGATCCAAGACATTGTCCAGAAAACCAGACACTGCCAGGACTGACAAGCTCAGAGACTTCCCACGACCACCAAAATTGGAATCTTACCTTCACAAGCTGGCAGAACGCTAAGGAAAAGTCGGAGCATAGGACCTATTCTTTGTAAATCCTTGAAGTGACAGAGCCCACCAGATCTCCTGATTGTCCCCCAGTCCACACCACACTAACCTCACCCTCACCAACACTCTCCACTCTTCATCAGAAGGACTGAGAAATGGACATTTCAGAGTGACACAGTAACACCGGCTCCCCTCTGCCCCTTGAACGGAAGACCTTTCTTTCCCTATCCTGCTCCCCTGATGACAGGGAGAAAGCCATTTCTCACTTTTTTGTTTTGTTTTGTTTGGTTGGTTGGTTTGTTTTACATTTTCAGCTTCTACATTCTCTTCCAGTGCCCAGATCAGCTAACACTCTTAAAAGAAACTTCTGAGTTCTCTCATTACAGGATCCATTCCATGCCCTGACCACCCCCACCCCCCAAGAAAAAGAAGACGACGACTTTCTGGTGTTGCTAACTTTTTTCAGGCCACAAACACATCATTTAGAAAATTGCTACTTTAATGCCCTAAATGATGTTCTTAAGGCCTGAAAAGGTAAAGAGTTTCCAAAGTGCTATGTTTACCAGCCAGGTTCAGGCTTCTTGCAATGTCCTTAAGAGGCCGGCTCATAGGTGACAATGCCTCCCCAAGAAAGCCCTGGATAAATCACTAACTGCATTGGACAGTTATAGGGAGAAGCTAGATCAATTTTCACAGTTTGTGAGCTGCTTAGATCATACTAGAAAAATGCAAGTAATAAGTTTAACTATAGTTTGTACTGTTGGATCTGGAGAGGCTTCCAGATGATCTGAAATACATGTCAAAAGTTAGAACATGAGGAAGAGACAGCAGCAGATCAATATGGAAGCGAAGGGCCCAGCAGCCTACCTCCTCCAGGTCTTGGGGTAACCTTTCAGATTGTTATTAGTGGAAATCTGTTCTCTTTCTTCTCTTTATTTTCTTTTTTAATCTTTGTCTTCTTTTTCTTTTAGCTCCTTGACCACTCTGTACCAAGCATACTCCCTTTATTTTCCTTAGATTCACTTCTCCTTCCTTTTCCCTTTCTTATGTCACCTTCGTCTTATACCTGCTGGTTCTGCCAGTAGTTCTCAGGGCTAAAGGGGTCATTGATACCAGCTCCAAAGAGAAGAGAACAAGTAACTGGAAAACAGTAATAGCTGGATTTTATTGAATGCCTACTTGGTGCCTGGCCTTGTTCCGTATACTTTCCACTTGCACTCTCATTTAATCCTCTTAATTGCCCTAAGAACTTGGTTATACAATGTCCTCATTCTGTTGGAGAATAAAAGCAGTTTTATTTTGTTATGTTTTATTTTGTTTCTGAATTCTTTCCCCAAAAGCCCCCAAGAAATGCCAACTGGAGAAAGATAGGTGGAAGCAGCATGCTTGATCACCAGTTTAGAAATAAGAAAGGTTCAAGAACGGGGCAAAATCCCAACTAGATTTCCATAACCAATCTCTTTTATTTGCACGTTGTGCTCTTGGGGGAAAACGTGACTTTACCAACCATGTTAATGGGCGAAAGTTCTAACCCTTCAATAATTTCAAGAAAACCAAAATATGGTTTAGGTCAAAAGGAATACTGGATTTTGCAATACCAAGTATCCCTTCTGAGGTTTCCCAAAAATGCTGTGGCTATCCCACACAGAGCTCTCTGTGCTAATTCAGCATACACTGCAATCTAGACCACTTTAGGGGGTGCTCTAAGGAAGATATCAAAGAAATTAATACCTGCACTCATATCAAAGATGAAATACAGAATTTACATAATAGAAATAAGTGCTAAATATAATAAGACATAAATTATAATATGTTTAGTAAGTACAGAGGGACAAATGGAATAATTAGGCTTAATTAAGTTGACTCAGGTAAGATTCAGAGTATTTACTATTAACTCAAACAAGTGAATGAGTTTATTAATAAATTATTATTGGGGCTGGAGTGGTGGCTCAGTGGTTGGAATGCTTGCCTGGCATGCACAAGGACCCAGATTCAAACCCCAGCACCACATACACAACTAAGTGTTGGAGAAATAAAAAACAGATGAATAAATAAAATTGATTCTCTCTTCCTCTCTCTCTCTCTCTCTCTCTCTCCCCTCTCTAAAAATGAATAAATAAATAAATAACTTTTGGGAACAGGAAGAAATTTACTGAGGCTTCTAAATGTCAGAATGATTTGCCCCAGGATTTATTCTTTCCTCCCTTAGGCTTATCACTTAAAAAGAGTCAAGCCCTTAAAAAGAAAAAATCTTTTAAAGACAAGGACACCATAAAAGTGATGGGGACTTTATAGGTTTATAGTAAAAAGTGCTGTAAAACATAAATGCCTCAGTCTCAGTAACCAGGTTTACCCTGTGAAAGTAAACCCAAAGGAAGTAAACTGAGGCAGGAAAAACAGCTGATCCACTGGACATGTGACTGTCCTCAATTTCATCTATGCATCCACTGTCCTAGGACAGACATCAGCTGGGGGCCAGATCTGAATTCCCCACAACTAATGTTGTCCATGCAAAAAAAAAAAAAAAAAAAAAAAAAAAAAGTGACCCAAATCATTTCCTTAACACTTGGAAACATTTAAGACTCTTTTTCTTTCCAGTTCTGGTCAAGCTGTTTAGAAAACACAGATGCAGCTGGCAGTATAATATTATAAGCATTCTTACTCAATGGGTCCTAAACAAAAAGATCTGTTCTGTATCTTGGGTAAGTCTGTGGACTCCATTCACCAATTCCACGTCATCCTTCTCTGGTTCTTCAGACCCAGGAATTAAGGTCAGAGGCAGCAGAGTTGATGCTGAAATTTTATTTACATAGCATAAAAACAACTCTCATGGTCTTCCATCACTAACCCCAGTAGTTACAGTGCACAGCAATGGAATCACAGTGATGGTATGGGTCAATCGAGTTGTTTCTCACAAGTAATAAAGTCATGGATAATGTAGGGTTTGATTTGAAGAAACCACTCCATTACTGAAAGGAGACCAGATGCATTCATCTAATGTTTTAAAATGTCCATGTGAACCATGTGTAACATGTTATTTTTCTTTGGTCATGCTGAGAGAGGAAGACTTTGTTCAGCACTTTCTTTGATGAGGGCTATGGCAAGGATCTGAAGTCCACCCGGATAGTAACATTCATAGCCATAGTGGCAATGAAGGTGTGACTTTGGCTTGATGGATACAAGGTATAATCCTGCCATGAAGAATAGCTGTGTTAGTCAACTTTGCATGGCTGTGACCAGAATTTTAGGAGGGGAAAGTTAATTTTAGCTCGTTGTTCAGAGATTTAGTCTATAGACAGTCAAGCCCATTGCTCTGGCCCAAGGTGAGGCAGTACACCATGCAGGAAGAGGACAGAGGACCACTGTTCAGCTTATGGTGGCCAGGATGCAAAGAGAGGGAGAAGGGGGTAGGGGCCACGGGGAAATGAATCCTTCCAGATATTCCCTACCTACCTCCAGTTTCTGCCCAGTTAGTCCATTCGAAACAGGGTGGATTGATTAGGTCACATCCCTCACAATGCAGCTATTTCACCTCTGAACATTCCTGCAATAACACAGGAGCTTTGGGGGGACACCTCTCATCCAAACCATAACAAAAGCAATAGAGAAGGATGTCACAATTATTCTTTCTTTGATGACCCACCTCACTTAAATGTTTATGGTACCACCAGATAACAGTTAAGCTATAAATTAAGCAGCGTTTCTATTGCTTTATACAATATTGCAACCATGTACACCCTTGTCGGCTTCATAATATCTGAATCTCCAAAAAAGCACTTTCATGGTCATGATGACCACTTCCTGTAAGGAATTTTTTTTTTTTTTGAGAGAGAGAGAGAAGGAAGGAGTGATAGAAAGAGAATCAACTCAATTTAGTTTTTCATCTGGCCTTTGTTTCTCCAAGACTTAGTTGTATATGTGGTGCTGGGGTTCAAACCCAGGTCTTCATGCATACCAGGCAAGCGCCCTAGAACTTCATGTTTTTGAAAAGTGTAGCATTGTCTGGTAAAGAAGCATTCAGAGGAAGTGCTTGCCCTCAGGTCTGTGGAAACCCAAAGCTTATGCTGTCTGGATGATGCCTCACTGTTGGCAAAATTAGAAAACAAAATGCTACCGATCAAATACTCATGTCCCCCCAAAATTCATATGTTGAAACCTTAGTCCCCAGGGTGATGATCCTTGGAGATGGGGCCTTTGAGAAGTAATCAGTGCCCTTGTAAGCAGCAGGGAGCTTGCTTCCTCTCTCTGACATGTGAGAATACAGCAAACAGGCAAGACAGGAAGAGAGCCAGACCAGACCCTGACCATGCTGGTACCCAGACCTTTGTCTAGCCTCCAGCTTTGTGAACAACTGATTACTGTTTTTTCTTCTTTTGTTTTTTTATTTGTTTGTTTGTTTTTGTTTTTAAACTCAGGGGCATTCAACCACTGATCCACAGCCGCTACCCTTTTTATTTTTGATTTTGACAGGATCCCACAGGGTCTTGCTAAGAGCCTCGTTAAGTTACTAAGGCTGGCTTTAAACTTGCTATCCTCCTGCCTCAGCCTCCCAAGCTGCTGGGATTACAGGCATGTGCCACAGCCCAGCCCAGCCCAGACTACAGTATTTTAATATTGCAACCCACACTGACTAAGACATGTTCTTGTGGAAATATTTTATCTCTAAATTTCCTTAAAACTTGAGCACTGTGTGATTCCTCCTTTGCTTTGTTGCAAAAGAACTTTTCCTAAGTTCCTAGTTTGCTAAGAAAAAATTATTAACTTATCTAAGAAAAAGGGTAAGAATACTCTAGAAGTTTTAAAAATCATTAAACTTTTAAAAATTCTATAAAATAAAAATGTCAGTAAAAATATAAAGTCTTCTGGCTATATATAGATTTTATATTATATTTCACATAATTTTAAAATGTTTAGAAATTAAGCCATTGTCAAAGTTTCAAGCTATGGAGAAACATTTAATGAAAAAAGTTGATTATCATCATTATAATAACAAACATTAATTGAGACTTATTATATCTACCTTTATATATATTACCATTCACCGTGCTTTACAGTTAATTGTGCCTGGGTCTGTCTCTCCACTAAATTTGTAAACCATTTTCAGGTCAGGAATCAAGATTTTGTACCAAACACTTGGCATGGAGCAGGCTCAATAATAATGAGCTAATGAATGAATGAAGGATGTATCATTATAATTTAAAGTTTCAAAGTATAAAACAATGGCTTTTAAAGTCAGAGAGCATCAGGGGCAAATAGCAATAGAAGTGAAATTGCATTACTGATGAAAAAATGGAAAAAATGTGCTGCTTCGATTAAACAGAAAAATCAGTTTTAAAGTAGGGCACCAACTGAGACTTCATCTGAGTTAAACAAATGGAAAAAAACTTTTCCAACAAGGGAGACACTGTGAGCAATAACATAATTTATATTATTTATTGTTATGACAACATATTGCCAATAACTTAATATGTGTCAGGTTTATGATCTTGTGGTTCTGAAGGCTAGAGGACTGAGATGGACTAAAATCAAACTTCCCCCAGGTCTGCATCTCTTTCTGGAGACTAAGGGAGCATGCACTTTCTTGTCTTTTTTATCTTTTCCAGGTGCCCTCGTTGCTGGCTATTTCTGTCTTCAAACCCAGCAATGGCAGGTGAAGTCTTCCGCATAGCACACCCTTTTGATTCTGGTTCTCCTGCCTGCCTCTTGCATACAAAGGACCCTTGGGGTTACACTGGGCCCATCTAGATAATCCAGGGTATTCCCCCTAGTCAGCCTAATGCCAGCAACCATAATTCCACCTGTTACTTCAACGTCCCTTTGCCATTTAATCTAACATCTTCACAGATTCTGAGGTCCAAGATATGGACATCTTGAGAGGTCCTTGCCCCACCTACCATCTATGATAGCAGAATGCATATGGCATGTTCGGGCAATAATACGATTTCTATAGAAAGTTAGTGTATTTAACATAAATTTGAGTGACTTTATAGGACTAGGTGAGTGGGAGCCTATTTTTGAAAGTATTGAATGCCTCACAGAGGAACTAGGACTGTTTTTGTAAGTAACAGTTCTCTTTGTGTTAAACTAACCTTAATAATCGCCATCACTTTTTTTATGTTACATAGTTGAAAATGACATGACTTTGTTGTGTCCAATCCACAATACAACAATGTCTAAAGATAAACAAGAATTGACTGAAGTTTCTTTAGTGGTTAAGGAGACAGTTGAAGAACACAAGTTAATAACCATTCAGACAACTGCCTTCTCAAAGTCTGAAAGCAGGTGGTGGGAAGTAATAACAATATTTAAAAAGCACTGATTAAAAGCCTAGGTAGTACTTCTGAAGTTAGGCTCTGATACACATAAACATAAAAGGCAGCAAGGTGTAGAATATACGCAAGCCAAAGGTCAGTAGGTTTTACCCTGCATTTAAGAGGATGGCAGAATGTCAGTGTCACAGGCAAAGATGTATCAGAATGCAAAAAATCTTACCAGCAGACCAACAGATGGATTCAGGAGGAAGAGGACAGAGTCGAAAGACCCAGAGATCCCAATAAGAAAATAGAGCAGGCCCAGTTGGTAACCATACCCTAGAGACAAGATCACCACCTATAGAGGGAATATATAGAACAGAAGGAGAAAAATATCACTTGAGTTTGACTTGGGGGATCAAAAAGGACATTACCAAAAAAAAAAATTCTTAGAGAATCATTCGATGGAAAAGTTCTTATACACACAACCAAGTGTTCTAGTACGCTATGCTTTCTTTCCTTGGTTATAGTTCTGTTATTCTTCTAGCAATGCTATATGTCAAATCTGTTAGGAATCCCCACATGCATTATGCAAAGTGTGGCATATATATTATTTATTAAATGACCTTGATTTTCACCCTCAATTCTGCTGCCACCACAAAGGACAATTTCTAAAATTATCCAAAAGAATAAGCATGATGTACATTAATTGTCAATACAATATCTTCCAGCTTTCTCTTTCTTGTTTTTTAGTTATTCTCCTGGATGATAGAAAATATAGGTGTTTGTAACCATAGCAAAGCATTTAGCCTTAGAAAGAACCTAGGAGGACAATGGAAAAAATATATATAACAAACTGTGTTTCCAATTACCAACAGATGCTTTCATTCATTCTAAGCGTTCTTATTTAGTTAACTGTACAAATTTTTAATCATATAAATGTGGTGGTATTCTAGCCTCTTGCTCTTATTACCCTCATCTTCCAGCTGATTTCACATGCCTCTGGCTCCTGGCATCCCTTTCTTACAAATACTGTCTGGGGTTGCATGACTTCCAGGCAATACCTGTTTAAAAAGTGTAGCCTGCTAAAGAATTTATTTTATTTGTCTTTTGTGTTTCGTGTATGTGTGTGTGTGTGTGTGTGTGTGTGTGTGTGTGTGTGTGTTGCTAAAGCAAAACAGGAGAAATGGCATTGTGGTGCATTGTTCTGAGTCAGCAGCATCATTGGCCACTGGCTACGATGCCATGAAAGCCTTTTTCCGTCTTTATTTCTTTGTGGAATCATCTGGTCACCATTCATTCATGCCTGGAATATTACAGTGGAAAAGATTACCAAGCTTTCTCCAAAGACTACTTCGCATAATGTGTAATAAATCAAATGAAGGAGCTGGTCTTGGTGAGAGTACCCCAATGGTGAAGATGGATGGCTCAGAGCCTTTCCTGTACTCCAGCAATCTTCAAAATAGTGACAGGGGCACGGGAAACTACTGGAAAGGAGGGATGGCAAAATTGGCCAAGTTTTGCTTGACATTTGGTGAGAACAGGCTTTCAAAAACAGCATTCGTTTATAAAGTTCTTTAAGACTCCACCATATATGCTCATCCCAGTGGCGTATACTTAATATTCAATCTTAATCTTTAAAGTTAATCCATAAGGGAAAAGAAAAATAATAAAATAAAATTGAAACACCAAACAGTGGCTCAATGTCATGAATGTCCCTTGATGCAGCCCTTGTTCCTAGGTAGCAGTTCTGATTGTTTATTTCCTTTGAAAGTACTTGACCTGAGCCATCATGATTATTTTCAATACCAATATGTGTATCTGTAAAGAATGGAATTTATGCTATATTTTCTTTCATAAATAACTAATACAGAACAAGCAGAAAATAGCTCTCACGTGGTGAGTCCTCTAGGCCTGTCACTCAGAGTATGGTCACAGATCAACAGCCTTGTCATCCTCTGAAAACCTGTTAGAAATGCAAAAGTCTCAGGTCCCTATCCAGACCTGTCAAGTTAGATTTTTGCATTTTAATGGATTTCATGGTTATTCATATGCACACTAAAATTTGAGAATCAGAGTAGCATGTGAGAGACACCTGTTGGCATAGATATTTCATGAAATCATAAGTACCAGGAGGTAGTAAGTGAAAACAAGATGAGAAAAATGATGATCATTGGAAGAGGCAGCAGGATTACACTCTTTGCACGTGGAACAGTTGAAATTCCCTCCTTCCAAGTTGATTTTGAGCATAAGCGAATGTAAAGGACAAATGTAGGTCCTATTAAGGCTTGATTTCTTACCATTTTCTCACTTTGCTTTTGTTATGCTGTTTATATCAATAATCTTTCTGTATCTTATTGGCGGCCTGATTTACCTTCATTATTCAAGAGAGAAAACCCTCCTCCAAGCATTTGCAGCAGCCGTTTACAGATAATCTCTCCTCCACTCTCTGGGGGTCTTCTGAGCCCAGCCCAATTCTTGAGAACTCTCAGAAGACATGCATCTCACTTGTACAACAAGAAACAAGTAGAAGCACATTTCAGACTTTGTTCAGGTCCCTTTTTATACGTTATATTTGGTTTTGCACAGGATACTTCTTTTATACGTATAAATTAAATGACAAGCAATCAAAATTCGAAAAATGTTTGAGAAATAAAAGACCCCAACCAAAAAAAAAATTGTCTAGGGAAATGAGACCAGAAGGCAGCCTGAAGACACATGCTCACAAGCACCGCATATGATACAAAGCTGCACAGCCCAGGAACATCAAACACACCCATTAGTCATTGTGGACAGAAGCACAATTCTCCAGTGCCAGAACCTATTCAGTGTTAACGAGAACACCGAAAAGCCCACAAGAAAGACCATGCAGGCTGAAACCTAGATGTGATTCGTGGGCTGTTAGCTCCAAAATGCACTTATAAAGAATATTGATGCTATTGAGCCCTCTTCTCTTAGCACGTACATTATGCTCCTTCACATTTTGCCCACCTTACTCTGCATTCCACCCTTAAATCTCTCACTCTCTCCCCCTGGACCACTCCCCAATACCCCCTATGCACTACCCCTGTCTTTGATTTCCTTGACACCTGCATTCTCATGAGAAGAGCAAATTTCCAAAGGGGGAAGTCTACTTCAAGGGGGAGATTTGGCTTTTTAGATCCTTGCAAAGTACACCTAAATTTTGAGTTCAGGTAAATTTTCAATTATCATTTTTTTATAGTTTAAAAATAATAATATTAAATTTTGTAGCTCATGATGGCTTTAAAATAGCTCACAGTTTAGTCTTCTTTAATTCTTTTAAGATCCCAGTGTAATGGATAAGTTGCTAACTGCTCTCGTGCCCATTTGGAGATAAGGCACAAAGCTTAAAGCAAAAATTGGTGGTGAGTGCAGGCAAACCCAGTTTTTGTAACCTAAGTAGGTGTGGATACCTTAGAGATTTCATTGTTGTAGCTAATTTATGAAACGTAGGCACACTCAAATATGAAATTATACAGTGTCCTCAACCACCCCTTGAGATCTTTCACAATCAAAAAATATGTTCTGGAACTCTAAAAAGGTTACAGTCAGAGGTGGCCAGGGCCACACAGGTAAAGCTGGTATTCAGTATGGAAAAGTACAGGTGGCCATGCTCACTAGCAGGGAGGAACCAAGGGAAGACAAGTGAGCCTTCCTGCCACCTTGATCTCAACTGCTGAGTTAGCAAAACTCTTAGAGACCTAGAGAGCGTCAATTTGGTATCAGTTAAGATATCTAAGAGCCAGGGTACAGGTCTGATGCTAGCTGGAACCCTGGATCCTCTCTTTAGAAAAACAAATAATAATAACACTGGAAGAAACCATAACTCACATTGAAAGCCAGGATTTAGGCAGCAGAGGCCTGCAAGTCCTCCTACCTCAATAAAGGCCCAGGGAGCAGCATAGAAGTTGTCCCTGCTTCTGTTTTCCTCAAAGTCAGTACATATTTACCAAGTAATAAGAGAGTGCCTGGGTGTAGTTTGGACACCTGTTATGAAATCTAACCGTGAATCTGGGGTCAGCTCGACCCCTCAACTCCCCACCACCTCATCTTTCCTCACCTTGTCCCACCTACTCTGCCCCTTTCCACATGACAGTAGAAATATGCACTGCCTTGTATGGTTGGTTGTAGACCAAGTCTTTTTCCCTCCATTCTGGCATTGTTCCTTGAGATTAGCTAAGGCGAAAGCTATTACATTTCTATTTCTCCTGAAGGACACTGTAAATTGTTTGAGCTTCTTCTACTTAGACTACATTAAACAAAGTTAAAAGACCTGTTTTTCTTTCCCTGTTCATTTCGAATTGCGTTTGTGAAAACAGGGTGGTTGCACACACTCATATCTGAACTGAATTGATGGAGAGGACCGTCCAAGATAAAATAAGTAAATTCCCTCAATAGTTTGACATTTTTCCCAAGAGATAGAAAAGAAATGAGGACCAATAAGAGTATAAAGTACTTCCAAAATAATCTGAATGAGATTTTCATTAAGTTGAAGTTTTGAGAATCTATTGATCGACTAAAAAGAAAATAAGGTGGCAATGAATATAAGTTTCTAAGTTTGTATTTTAAAGTTACATTCTCTAGAGCAATTAGAAATACTTAATATTTTATTTTTTAAATCATACATAAAAAGGCTTATCTGCCTAGTGAATAGAACATCCATAGTCTACAAGATTTTTACATAATATCAGAACACTAAAGATTCTTCAAAATAATTCAGGAGCCAAATCAACTAGGCCTTGGACACTCTTCTTTTTGTGTTAGGATTATCAATTTCTTTCTTTGATGGCGGCAACCACATAGCAAAGTCATTTTGCTAGAATTAGGTTTCCATTAGAACAAGCTGTTTTGTCTTTGATAGTGCTCAGTACATATCTTTCACACAAGAGAACTCCTCTATTTTCCTCTTAATGGAATGTTAGGTTGGCTCACAATGCCTGACAAAAGAACTTAAAAATCTGTCTTAAAAATTTCTGACTATCCCTGGCCGGGTGGTGCACACCTGTAATCTCAGTAACTTGGGAGGCTGAGGCAAGAGGTTCACAAGTTCAAAGCCAGCCTCAGCAACTTAGTGAGGCCCTAAGCAACCCTATCTGAAAAACCAAAGAGATGACAGTCTACGAGAAGTTAGCTGTGAAATGTGACAAAACCATCTCTCAAGCAATAGTGCAACAGACAGACTTCAGTCCAGCAAGTGCTAGCTAGCGCCCCATCAATTGGCCCGCCTCCTGAGCTTGCAGTTCAGCCGACATCTCCTGAGCCAAGCTTTCTCGCAAGACTTCCTGTACTTCCTGTTTCTGTGTGAGCCAGAAATACCATGAGAACGACCTTTCTTGCCGTGTTTTTGCACTTCTACTCTGGGATGAAGAGAATCTCATATTGGGGGGAAATTTTTTAAATTGTGTAAACATTTTCAACTTTTGAAACTTCAAATGAAGTAGGTTCCTCCTTAGGAATGAAATTTTGAAATAATGTTTATTTGGCCCTAACTCATCTCCTATAGGAAATCTTCATGTTCCACGATCCAACATCTTAGAACTTCACAAGGCATTTTTACAAGGAAATATGTAAAACATTATAAAGAATACAGTGGACATTTATATCCTTGGATTTTTTTAAAAAAGTCATTCTTGAAGAACTGTACAATGAAGAGTAGTGTTCTTAATATATTAGCATATGTGATATATTATATCATATATTTGTTTTCTTTGTTCTTAACCCCTTTGTTCCAAGGGTCAGGATATCCTGATGTTAAGTGCTATTGCAAAATAACTGAACAAAAATAAAAATAGTCAAACACTTAGGAAACTCTTCAGTTGTTATGTCAAGGAAGTTTGTGACTAAGAAGTGAGTTTAAGACATTATTCAGGAAATATGGTAATAGAGTACAGCAGCCTACATGTGCTTATTAAATAAAATATTGTCTCTCAATTCTGGAAAGCCTTGGTGCCTCCCGTCTGATGGAGAAGGAAGATAGGACTGGAAGGCTGAAGTGGCCAATGTGTCACACTGAGGCCAAATCCTTTCATCTTCCAACAGAGGGAAATAAAGAATGGCACCACTTCCTGATAAAGTGGACCACTGATTATCCCTTTCTTGGGTGGTATAAGTATCTGCTTTTTATCAGAAGAGCTATTTGATCAATATTTTAATGATGAAAGTCATGAAAAGTAGTGTCTTCGATTTTTTTCACTGTTTTTCTGTACCCTCCAAGGGTTTTGCTCTGTTTACACCTATTTGGAAAGAGAATAGGTTTGCTAGTATACTTTTCCATCCAGGAAAAAAAAAAAAAAGAAAAAAGAAAAAGAAAAAAATCATTTACCAGGTAGAAAACCAAATTTATTAATCGTGGGTTTAGGGGAATAATAATAACAAAATTACATTAGCCTTTTTAAAAAATGATATGGCAGCAATGAAAACAAAACACTCCGTGATGCTCTTTTTCCTGTCACCCAGGTCTCCTCCTTGCTCCCCTAAAGAAATGTCAAATGATTGTGTGATCAAACCAGCCTGGAAAGGGCCTCTCCACAGAGAGGAGACGCAACAGATTGTCCATCAGCAAAATAAAGGACCAACCAAGACAAAGCCCTTTGCAATGTAGAGATGTGAAGAGGAGAGAAAGACAGGGTTGTTGCGATGTCCTCCAAGAACACAGGGGCTAGCCATGTGAATGTTCAAGTTTAAATTGTTCCCACAAACCCAATTTACTGACGAAAGTGCCAAGCATAATACCACCCCACTTTCGTTTATGTCCAGGGCCTTTCACAGAAGCTGCAGGGGGCATCCCTTGTTGCTGTGTTGGTTCTGCTTCCAGGGTGAGCCCTTCATCCCGGAGCCTCAGGAAACAAGAGGACTGGCCCACAGTTGTCCTCAATTCAACCGCTCTCATGTGGGGACACAGTAGTCAGTGGCCCAGATATCAAGCCCACAGTGCGCTCTCTCCAGAAAGTGAATCTTCCACACATTCTTTCCTTCCTTTTCACCACCGTTTATGCCCCCTGTGAACATCCTTTAAAACGATTACTTCTCTTTGAAAATGGGTTTCTAGCCATCCCAAGTCATGTGTCCCGACGACGCAGACCCACCGAGCATATGGAGGGGACCTTGACACTTCTCTAATTCAGTTCTTTCCCAGCTTTGGAATGTGATTCAATGTTATTTCGCTTCCAGCTGAAGGGCAGCTGAGGTTACGAAGGGATTTGACTAATAGGCCAAAACCCGGTTGGGTTTGCTGAGAACCAAATGACAGCAAAGAGGGAGGGGTGTGGAGAAGAGGGAGAGGGTTTGATCCGCGATCCGATCCGAGGACCAACCCAGTCCCATCCCAGTGCAGTCCCCCCACCCGCACCCGCCTTTGGAGAGAAGCTGCTGGTTCTGCGGTGCACAGCTTCCCCCACCCCGACCTTTTTTTTTTTTTTTCTTTTTTTCTGAGAGCTCTTGGGGGCTTGCAGGACAGAGCCTGGGAAGCTTCTGCAGTCCGTGGTGACTCCTCACCTGACACCTCCAGATCACTGTCCCCGGGGCAGGCGGGGGGGGGGGGGGTAAGGGGGCTTTAAAAGTCTGGCGAAGAGGGAGCCCCCACTTCTTTGCCTGACGTCCTTAAGAGCTAAGCCTTTTGACAAACTTTGACAAGCATCAAAAAGCGAATCGGAAGCAAATAAATCAGGAGGAAGAGGAGGAAAAGCAAATGCAGAAAACTGGATGGCTTTTCTTCCCCTGCTGTCGTTGCGGCTGTAGCCTGGGATTAATTAAGTGCTGTGAACTCCGCGCCTGCGAGAGCAGGGGGGAAATGCATTCTATCTCTCAGGAAGGAGTACAGTAACAGTTTCTCGCCAGCGAGAAACCTTGGGCAGCGCGTCGCTCTCGTCGCCAGCGTTTGCGCGGGGATCGGAGCACGGGAGGCTGTGCCAGGCTGGAGGAGGCTTGTCTTTCCAAGGCTGGAGAGGATCTTGCGGGGGCTCGGCTACCCCTGCCTGGGAAGGACTTCCCCGGCGCGAGCGGCGGCCGCGGCGGCGGCAGCCCGACCTCCTCTTCTGGGGCACAGGGCAGAATGCCTGTGCTGGAGCGGTACTTCCACTCGGCAGAGCTGGGCAGGAGGTGGACAGCCCCAGAAGGTGCGCTGCCCTCCTCCCCGGGCAGCCGGCCGGGGTGCCAGCAGGGGCCGCTGCCCTGGGACTTGCCCGAGATGATCAGGATGGTAAAGCTGGTTTGGAAATCCAAAAGTGAACTGCAGGCAGCCAAACAGAGAGGCATTCTGGAAAATGAAGATGCTTTCCACAGCTTTCCAGGTAAACTGATGGTGGGGTGCGGAAGGGAACCGGGCCACATCTGATGAATCTCAGTCCCTTCCTTGAAGAGCCCTAGTCATAAAAATGGAAATAGGAAGGGGGAAAAAAAACTGCAGCTTAGGGTCCGAGGGCTGGGACTTATAAATATTTGCTCTGTTGTACAAAGGCATCTTAAAATTAAGAGTGATAAAGTAGGAGGAGCATTAGGGTGGAAATGGAGAAACCTGGGTTCTGGGCTCAGCCTGGGGCAGGCTTGTCCTGTGGGCTTAACCAGGTCCAGTTTCCTGAGTTTCAGTCCCCCAGAGGAGACGGTGGAATTGGATGCTCTTTAATGTCCATCCTTCCTCTAATTAATTCCTGTTGACAAATTAGAGATGTATCCAAGAGAACATGTTTGTTGAGTTGCTTTTTGTAATTCTGCATATAAAGCAAAGTATAGCCTCCAGTTGTTAACTGTATAACTACAGAATGTATTCCCAGGACTGAGTTTGACCTGTATGCTTTTTATGTCCTGGGCAAGTTGATAAACTTGCTTGCCTCAGTTTCCCCTTCAACAAGTGACAATAATACAAACAACCTCATCGATCAGAGGGAAAATCAACTCACCCACGAATGTGGAAATGATGATTCATAGGGGATTTGTCATGTCATAAGAATGTTCTGTGTTTGGGACGGTCATGGAGAACTTTGCTGTTTCTAACAGTGGACACAAGGACACATAGATGCCTAGGATCCCCATGAAAGACCCTGAGGGGCTCCATAAACTACAAATGCCATAACCGACTCCAGGGTGCTCTCTCCCTTTGTGGAATATGTTGGTAAATATTTGCAAAGTCGTGGCTTCACTTGAGAAGAAAGAATATGAGTGTGTGTTTATGTATCTGAAGTCCTGGCTGGCCTTGTGCAGCGGAATCCTGACATGCAGTGAGAGGTGGGGTAGACCAAAAAGACAGACCAAAGCTTACCTCTGTCTTTCTCATGGAAAGACGCTAGGAAATTGAAGCTCGCCTTCTTTTGTTTTCCAGAACTTACGACAGAAACTTTTTCTGTTGTTGTTGTTAAGTTGCCTAATAATCTATAAAGAATATTATTAAAAAGTAATGGTCTGAGCAAAGAAAGGAATTTTCACAAAATAAACCAATGTTGGTCTCGAGTAAACAATGAGTATTTAAGTACTTAAGGAAGAGAAGGAAACCAATCATCCTGAGGTTTATGTGGCATTCGGGGAGATGGAGCACTGGGAAGTGGGTCTTGGTAATGCGGAAGCCATCCCGTATTTCATGGGCAGAGCAGGCAAAGTGGAAAAAGCCACCTGGGCAGAAAATGTAACTATGACACTTCAGCTGTTACTATCCTCAGTTTGTTTTATTAAATTAAATGATTAAAATTCATATTTGAAATGGCAGCCTTTGGTAAAACTGCCAAATTCAACAGATGTTAGTGTGTCTGTGAGGTTGGAGCTGTGTTATTCTTTCTATCATGTGTTAGCGGTGTCTGACTCCTGAAGATGCAATTCGACAGAGAGGAAACAGAGCGACTGTAACTTCTCATGGCTGAAATGGGTTTTCTAGATGTTAGGAAGGAGAGCTAGTTGGGTCTTAACTACTGCCACCTCACTTGCAGTGGAAATGTGTCTTCTACCATTTGGAAAGAAAGCTGCACCCCAGGCTGCAGTCCTGGTCCCCTACCTGGAAGGGGCAGGCTCTCGCTCAGCACCTTCCCCAAAGGATGTCAGTTCCCCTCTCTTCTTCTTCCCCTGCCTTCCCATTTGAGAAGGGCTCACAGTTTCTGGTGCCTAAATAAAACCTTATCATCCATCTATGAGCAGAGGGTCCAATGATGAGCCCCAGAGAGGACCTGCTGCTCTTTCAAAATCATCTCCTGCTTCTTCCTGACTCACCTGTCCCCGATGCACTTTCCTCCCAGCATCAGGTGCTTTTATGCCATTTTCACCATTAAAGAGTGACAGCAGAGGCCTCAGGAACACAAAATCCACCATTTCCCCATTTTTAGAAAGTGATGGTTCAACAGTGTTCAGTAGTGTGTAGGGGTTTATGGCAGAAAGTGCCAAAAAAAAAAAAAAAAACTCCAAGACACACAAGGATCTTCTCCCTGCCTCTCTCTCTCTCTCCCAATCTCTCTTTCCACCCTGCATCGATTCTCACTTACCTTTGCCTCAATGCCTCAAACAGTTCATACTGTGACAATATCCTTAGGCCACTTACTATGCATCAAGTGGCACCCTGCTTGAAATGTCTCTCTTTGGACCAACAAAATATTCTATTAAAACTACAATATCCAGTTCAAGCACCTGATCCTCACTTTCCCTGTGTTGAGCATGCCCTCCCCTTGGCTGTCTTTACCAGCAGGTACTCAATACATTGCATATGTTGCGTACGACATTGTTGCCCTCCTAGTAACTGAAAACAGGAAAAGAATTATAAATTCTGTGTATATTTTGACTGCTTGAGGTATCAGATGAATCAGTTCAAAGGTTTAAAAACCATGAAATTGCAGAAATTCTGAAAATAACCAGTAGTCACTTTAGAGGACTCTAGAGATGGCGTCACTGGTTTAATGTAACCTTCAAAGTTCCACTTTTCTTTTCCTTCATGGAGGGGATCATTATTTTCACTCATGCCACTTAGAGGACACTGGAACTTTGTTCTTTATTAGTGAAATATAAAAATGTTTTGAGATATTATTTAACTAATAAGAATGAAAAGTACAAATGAATATATGGTAAAATAAATATAAAAATAAGTTTTGTGAGAGGTTTTAAGATGGAGTATACTGAATTACACTGAACTGTAAGCGATGGAGGCAAAGGAGGCTGGTGCTCTGAAGAGTTCAAGGTGACATGTGTGAACATTTTCACCATCTTCAGAATAGCCTGCACTGTAGACAAGGTAGTGGCTGTTCCATGCCATAGGCTGGAGGACAGCACGGGAGACAGCAGGAGGAAGGGGACCAGTCACTTTGACATGTTGGAGTACATAGCATCTGGAGTGCCCCAAAGCTGGGCATTGGCCAAGGGTTCCGGAGGTTATAGGCATGCTTGAGGTCAGAATGTGAACTCAGTTCATTGAATTGTACCATATTATTTAATCCCTCATGTCTCTTCCCCATTTTCACAGGATCATCTGATTATCTAGTGAACCCCAGCATTTCTAGAGCTGAGGTAAATAGCTCAGAGACCAAACAGCGTGTCCAAGCTCGCACACTTCATCTGTGTCAGAACCAGACCCAGATCTCAATTGCCCAACTCTGGCTCCCAAAATTCAAATGATCAGGGCACACGCTAGGTCATTTAAATTTAAACTTTAAACTTTAAAACGTGCTTTTATTGATTCTACATTGATGGGGCAAACTCGAGAATTCATGGTGCAAACCTCAGACAAACCAGAAAAAAAAATGGTAGTGGCATGCAAAATAATTCAAAGTGTCGTGCATCCTTATCTTTAGTTTTAGATGCAAGCTTCAAGTGCTGGGAAGGCCCAGGGGAAATCCTATTAAAAGAATGAAGCTTCTAGCACAGGAGTGAGAGCCTGCACCTCGATGGGGAGTGGGCAGAGGGAAGAAGGATAAAAAACAACAGGTGGTTTCTCAGATGCTGTGCGTACAAATATTATTCTAATTATGATTCTAGCTAGCAAGCAGCTTAAAACTAGACATCCCCAAGCAGGACTTGTTCTTAGTGGAATAAATAATTCGATTTAAAAATTCAACCGAATAACTGCAAACTCTGCAGCTGTGGAACTTATCTTTCACTTGGCATCTCTGGTGTAAATTTTACAGTATATTTTACTTATTTATTAGGCTTGTTCCCATTCCAATAGTCTTTGGTTCCAGAAAAATATAAAATCACACAACTCTCTCAAAAAAAAAAAAAAAGAGAAAAAATCCCAGCCTACTTCCCAATAGTCAGTGTAACTTTCTCACATTTTATGGAGAATATAGATATCAGAAATTTGCCATATATCCAATTCTGAATATCAAGCAACATTAGAAAATCTCCAAAAAGATTGGTTCCTGAACTCCACAACTCAAATTGGTGTTGAAAGTATAAAACTTCAAACCTTTTAAGTATCAGACGTGATATGAATTAAATGTGTTAAAGACTGAACAATCTGATCATTATAATTCAAGGAGCACTTATTAGATGCTTAATGTATACCAGGAATTGTGCTAGGCAACACAGACTCAGAGAAGAACAATTATGAATTTATGAATTACCGTTCAGTCTGCAGCTTCAGTTTGAAAACAAGCACTTATGAGTTGAAGCCTCTCTGTCCACTCAAAATATTGACTGTAAAACCAGTGAAATTCAAAAACACTTTTATAACTTCATGTGCACTTTGAAATACTCATCAGTGACTAATGATTTCATTCAAAGCAGAACAAATTGCCTTAAAAATCAATTTACTCAACAGCAGATAACCTGAAATTAATTCAAAACATTTTTCCAAAACTATCACTTGCAGATCTTAGCCTGCATTCAGTTTGTAGCTATAGTGGATAATAGTTATTGGCAATTTAATCCATCCTTTTAAAATAGGAATGCAAATTAAATCAAAACTGGAACACATCCTTTCGCCTTGAACCAAACCTTTTCCTTCACTTTGACTTGTTTTTGTGAATGACAGGAACCCAGTTTTAAAATGGTTTTCTCCAGCTCCCCCATTCCAATTGGTTCCAAGTCCATAAGAGAGGTTCAGTATGCCAGATTTTAGTTGCAATGTTGAGATTTAAAGGTTTTTAAATCCTGCATCCCCATTCCTGAACTGTGTGGCCTGGACAAGTTACTTCACCTCTCTGTGCCTTAGTTTCTCTTCCATAGAAAGGGCGTAACAGTAATAGGTTATTGTGAGAACTAAATGAGACAATGCCCCCAAAAAACGTGCCTAGAAAGAGCCCAAACCCCACTACATTCTCAATAAATGGTAAGCATAATACATAATTATTGGTATTAGTGTTAATTTCTCATCCACTTCTCTCACACCCTTTCCCTCCTCTCTATCCAGTTATATGGCACATGGTCAAACCTCATCTTGTTTTGTCTATAATTCTGCAGTAGCCTACAATGGCGGTATTCCCTCTATCCCTCTTCTTTCTGCTCTGTGATTTAAAACAACAATGCTAAAAAAAGAAAAGGCAGAATTTTCTCATCCCTGTTCAAAATCCTTCAATGATTTTCCAGTGTCTGCAGGAAAAACCCCAGTCTTCCATCTTGCTTTCAAAGCTCTCTACTCTCTGGAACTAGCTCACTTTCCCAGGCCATTTGTCACTGTTGCCTTCGAAGCACTTATATTCTACCTAGACGAGGCAAGCATCTCACAGCTTCCTATTTTCTCTCTACTCATTGTTCCCAATGCTTAAAGTGACTTTCCTCTGGGTCCCCAACTTCTCCCTTACCTTAAAGATACACTCACATTCCAGGCTCTTTATGAAGCCTTCTCAAAATGACCGAAGAGAATTACAACTAGCCCTTGGAATCCATGGGTTCTGCATTCAGTCACTTGTGGATCAAAAATAATAATAATAAAGAGAATGCATTTGTACTCAATTGTGTGCAGACACCTTCTTGTCATGACTTCTAAACATCAGTAAAACAATTATTTACATAGCATTTACACTGCCCCGGAAATTACAAGTAATCTGGAGGATATATATAGGTTATGTGCAAATTCTGTGCCATTTCATAAAAAGGACTGTGGATTTGGTATCTGCATGAGGTCCTGGAACCAATCCCCTGTGGATAACCAGGGATGATTGTATGTCTTCCTCTTCTGAAGTCTCATAGAACTTTTTTGTGTTCATTTCACAGGCAAATCACTTTATTTTGTTATAAGTAGTGTACATTTGCTTCTTCCCTTTCCTCAATTACCTGCTCTTTGAGTGTCTGAAGAACATTCTATTTTCTCTGTGTTCTCCCTAACATCTTTCACTTGTCAACCACTCAATACATTTTAATATGTGGCGGGGAGGGGGAGAAAATTATGAGAAGGAATGAAATCGTTTACAAGTTGCCATTAAGTGCCTGAATGAACATTTTTGTTCTAGGGACAGATTACTCAAGACACATGAAATCTAGTTTTTTCTTTTAATGGAATTATTTTTAAACTTGTATTCTAGCAGAAGATCAGGATTAGTCATTAAGGCTTTTAAAATAAAAGAATACACAGGAGTGAATTTCAGAACTCAAAACTAATACGAGACGGTTCTCTCTTCATGTAGAGACATTGTAATTTACTGATGATGACAAAATTTTAGAGCAAATGCATACAAATTATGCATGCATTTATGTACTTTTAAAATAATTGCTCTGCTCATGCAACTTGGAATGCTTTACGTACACTAGCCAAAGTTTCTAAAGCTGCTTCTTTTGCAGATAGCAGTCTGTGTACTCTTCAGCATAATTTCAAAACTAGAGTGCAGAGGAATGTGTTTACCTGGCCCTACAAATGAGTTTTGGAGGGGACCAAGCTGAATGGAGGAAGTTAGTCCCACATCCTCTACTCTTTGCCTGAAAGTGGCTGCTTCTTCCTTCCTTCTTTCTTTCCTTCCTTCCTTCCTACTTTCCTTCCTTCCTTCCTTTTTTTTAACAAAGCTGGTTTAACTAGATAGTGAAACACTGATTTTATAAAACTCACAGAAGCAACTGAAAGTGTGTGCTCTTTTTACCATGTGACTTTTTTCTCTCTTTAATTATAAATTAATACCTAGTAGGTTCATCTCCCCATATCAAAAATAGTAAGCAAAGCTCACAGTATTGTGCAGTGTCGTAGTCTAGGTATGCACACAATACTTACTTTATTCTTTCTTTTTTCCTTTTATCCCTCTCTGTCTTTCCATAAATATCTCTTTGGATTGGTATCAACGTCTAAAATGCTAATAGAGCGTACCAAGAGAAAAGTTTTATATCTCTGCACTTGTCTTAAATTTCCTCAAACTACAAAATTTATCAGAGACCCTTTCTTCAAAGACCTTCTCACCTAAAAAAAAAATCTGCATGGCATATATTTTATAGATCAGAAGCCAAGTCCCAGTCCTGCATTTCATCACTTCATCAGCCCTTGAACAAGTGCTAAGGGAGTACTTGCGCTTGCAGATCACATCCTTATCAGCGACGAGATAAACCTTAAAAATAAGCCTTGTGTGCAATTAGAATGCGTGATTGACAAAGCAGCATTTAGTTGTGGATGGCCTTGAGTCCAACGGGCCAAGCTCACTGTGAAAAATAAAATCCCTAGAGAGAGCAGAACAAATTTCAAGAGAGATTGAGTGGCAGTTGCATGTCTTTGGTAATAGAAATTAAAAGGTACAAGATCCAGAAAACTGTAAACTAAAATCAAGATGACAGTTGCAGTGCAGATGAATGTAAATCTTTAGTCAAGTTATTGAAAAGGAGAATTGAATAGCCAAGGGTGAAAAGAAAGAGAATGAAATAATTAGAAATTTCACAGTTGAATCCTCCTGTGTTCCTCCACCTCCGGAATTAAAGCCAAAGTGTGAGATCCTCTTCCATGTGCACTTTTGTATTTTTGGATGGCACCTAAGGATCTCACATAAATCTATGGATATAAGTAACAGGCATTTCAGAAAACCCAAATATATATAGATAGATAGATAGAGATATGCATATGTACACATACATGTATATATGGAGAGAGAGAGTGTGTGTTTCTCTCATTCAAGGAGGTAGATATAATTTGCTGAAGAAGACGAGTTATAGAGAGAAGAGAAAGGAATAGGTGGAGAACCCAGCAGAGTGCCCTGAGGAAGAAAGTGAGATGAGATCAGTACAGAGAAACTAGATTCAAAAATAATAAATGTAATCAAAAACATATCCAGAGCTGGGCACGGTGACACAAGCCTGTAATTCCAGCAGCTCTGGAGCCTGAGGCAGGAGGATCACAAGTTCAAAGCCAGTCTTAGCAACTTAGCAAACCCTAAGCAACTTAGCAAGACTCTATATCAAAATATAATGGGCTGGGGATGTTGGTCAGTGGTTAAGCACCCCTGGGTTCACTCTTTAGGTTAAAAAAAAAAATCCAGGGGCTGGAACGGTGGCTCAGCGGATTCAGCGCTTGCTTGGCAAGCGCAAGGACCCAGGTTCAAACCCCAGCACCACGTACACAACTAAGTGTTGGAGCAATGAAGGCCATGTGAAAAACTAAAGTTGTTTCTCTCTTTCTCTGTCTGTCACTGTCCTTCTCTCTCTTTTAAAAAAAAAAAAAAGAGTTGCAGGTTAATAAAATTTCTTTCTAAAAAAAAAAATCCAGAAATGAGGAATAAACAGTTGCTGTTTAAAATATTTGTAACAGAGATTTCAAATTTCCACACTTGATTGTATAATAAAGTACAGCCTATTTCTCTTCTCAAACCAATCAAATTTTGTTGTTCAACCCATCCTAATGGAAAATAAGATGGTTTAACGTTTCTAATTAACAACATGGTGGCCATTCTTTGCTGGACTACATTACATCTTTCCCTTCCCTGGTTCCTCCTCAAATGGCATCTGGGTGAATGTGTACTGTGGGCGCCTGAGACATCTCTCTGAGTGTTTCTGCCCCACATGCGTGCAAGGTGCTAACCTGAGAGGCAGACCCACTGGCATGTCCTGCTGCTGACTCTGAGTTAGACTCCCCTCCTCCAACTCCCCAGGGTATCAGGAGTCACCTCTGCACCTCTCCCTCCTGCACGTGGCCGAATCCACAGTCTCCCTCCCAATATGTTAAAGAAATCTTTAATGTATTACTAAGTAATTAAGGAATGAAGACAATCCCTTTATCTTTCCACAAAAAGCATTTCTCAAGATTATTGTTCTGCTATAAACTCATACACAAAACAAACCCAAAAAATCCTATCACTCTGAGGGTCAAACAATAAATGTCCCTCTTTCTTTCTCATTCTTCCTATAACAGTTTTTTAAGGAGAGAGAGAGAGAGAGAGAGAGAGTCAATTTTATTTATTATTTCATCTAGTTTTTGTTTCTCCGACACTTAGTTGTATATCAGGTGCTGGGGTTCGAACCCAGGTCCTCGCACATGCCAGGCAAATGCTCTACTGCTGAGCCACCTCTCCAGTACTTAATGTAGCATTCATAATCACCCCTGGTAGATACTTCCGGTGGGACGTAAGGGGAGGATATGACCAGGAGAGCGAGAAAAAAAAAAATAGTAAGGCACATGGATATATGAATATCGCTCAACAAACTTCATATCCATGTATTGGGAAGGAAGTGGGGAGGGATAAGGGTGGGTAATCTGGGGGGGTGTTCTTGGGGGTAAATCTAATTTTTAGAATATATATATATATATATATATTATACTATTTCATTAGAAGCTTGTTTGATTATTCAACATATAAATTTCTTAATTAAAAAAAAAACTTCATCTCCATGGCACTTTGGTTGAGCTACTGTGTGCTTAACCCTATACCTGAGTGCAGCACGTTCGCTCTTACATGTTGTATGTTTTAGGTACAATTCCATGCATATGCTGAGCTTGATTGTTCAGACTTCTCTACTCCCTCCTAAAACATACACTTGCATTTGTACAACCACTCAGGACTTTGACACTGGGAAGTTCAACGGAATGAGTGTAATGTATGAAACAGGATGTGTACAAGTCACACCTCTCTAGTTGGTCTCCACAGTGAAAGCTGAGGTTCGTCTGCAACTGATTGTAATTGTATTCATGATTCTGTTGTGCATTGTACTCTGGTTAGGCCTCACACGTTTTCATTGCTTAAATGTGCTAATGGGAAATTTCTGAGAGCTCTTCTTCTCCTTTCCCTGGCCCCCCGGGGCCCTAGGGATGGAAAGTGCTGAGGGAAGTGAGGGTGAACTAGAGTCAGGCATTGAAGGGGGATCATTATGTTCTTCTAGAACTTTAGCTGGAATCATTACTGCCTCTTCCAAGATGGCAGTAGGAGAATCTTCCGCCTCTTCCCCATCCTGCTCTCTCTAACTCACAGGTTTAGACACATCTATCTCCTTTGAATTCTGAGTTCTACGCTGCTTTTCCTTGATCAGTCCAGTTTTCTATAGTACAAGAAAAGAAACTATTTCCACGTCTATTAATTTAGTATATAAAATCAGGAAATTATGAATTCATTGGATTTGTGAAGTCTAAAGCAAATTCTTTTTAACCTCTTTAGGCTAAAAATGCCCTATTGATTGATTTGGTGATAAGTACACTTTTGAAGATCAATAGACAAAATTGTACTAAAGCGAATTTTGCTTTGAAAAAAATTTTTAAAATGTTTCAAATCCTCCAAAAATAATTAGGAACACCCCAGGAGGTCACAGAAGGCAAAATAGTGGATTTTTTAAAAGAGGGAGTTAATTTTTTATTCTAGTTTTTGTTTTTCCTTTATTTATTTGTGTATGCAATGCTAGTGATCAAACCCAAGACCTCATGCATGCTAGGCAAGCACTCTATCACTGAACTACCTCTCATGCCCTGGAAAAGAGTGTTCTAATATTGCATGCAAATACCTAGTTTCTTGTACTCTCCAATGAGTATTAATCAAATTGGAATTTATTCCAAACTTAGCAGAAATCAAAATCTGTATTTACTGGTTATTTCTTCAAGATAATTTTTATTTCTCTCCAACCTATTCAACTGAATATTAATTATCTCTTGCATTGTCTATTTAGCACATTGTATTATAATCCTGGGAAGAAGGATGGAGGAAGGTAGGTGATGGTTTATTAGAAGAGGCAAATATATAAGCAATCCAGTGATACCAATGCCATGTGTTTTACAATACAGTAGAAATAATATCCTTACAAATATGAGTAAAGACCAAGAGTATTCCTTCTACTTAATTTGTTTAGTAGCTACCAAATGCCAAACACCATCTTTGGTTCCTTTGAAAATAAAAATTAATGACTCAACAACATTAAAGTGGATGGATGGATAGATGAATGACAGATGGATAGATAGATAGATAGGGATGATAGATGAGATTTGTGATATACTAGAGGTACATACACAAAGTCTATGACAACTGCCCACACATGAAAGAGGGATTAATTCCATCTTTATGATGGATATTAAGATATCAGAAAGAAGGTAATTTTTTAAATATCTCTCAAGATGAGTTACATTTCTGCAAATGACAAAGAGATGGAAGACATCAAATGAGGAAGAAACAATAGGACAAATCCTAGAAATTCTGGGCCATGCCAAATGAAGGCATATGGAGTATATCAGGCAAGAGCTAGAGATGAGATAGGCAAAGGAGGCTGGAGACCAGGTAGTCAAGGGATCATCTTCTTTTCTAAAGGGTGTGTTCTCGGGCCTGGAGCAGTGGTTCGGCAGTTATAGCGCTTGCCGGGTAAGCACAGGTATGTGAGTTTGAACCCCAGCACCCACATACACAACGAGGTCTCAGAGCAACAAAAGCCATATGAAAAACTAAATAACAATGGTTTCTCTCTCTCTCACTCTCTATCCCTCTCTCTTTGAAAAAAAAAATAGAGTATATTCTCTAAGTAATGAGAAAACATCAAGTAATTTTAATGGAAAATGACAGAATAAATGTCCTATATCATAAAGGCCATTCCAACAAACGTGGTTAGTAAAAAGATGGACTTGGAATAAAGATACTAATGAATTTAAACCCTGAGTTTGGCATTCAGTGACCACATTTGGTAGAGGTTGAGACTTTTGAGATGATGAAAAGAATATTGTCTTCAATTCACAAGCTAATCCCCAAGGGCTGTATAGTACTTTATATGAAATCATAAGAAGTACTGTACAAATCACCAAGCCAAAGCCCTCTACCACTTGATGCACTCTATTCAGAATGAATTCTTTACTAATTTCCCCATCCAGAGGTACCATTTCAAGCATGCTCATCTCTTCTTCAAACTCAAGACACAATAAAATTAATTCATGTCTCATAATCTTAGAACAGATATGAGACACAATGCTTTGCCAAGTCTTTCTGTTTTGAGGTTGACATTTTTATTACAGCAAGCAATTCTTTCAAGGCTAGGTGCCACGGAATGGATGGGAAAATGTATGATAAGAACCCAATTTTAAATGTAGCTTTATAATGGGGTGAGTTAGATAAAACCGTGTACTTGTAAGCAAACCAAGTGTGATAGGTACTTCATGAGGACTAGGCATTAACTGACCCTTTCTTGGGTGGCCCAGGAAGGCTTGGTTTTGGACTGACCATTACAGCCGTGACTCTAAGATGATTGAGATCTCAACAAAATTGTGATAAAGTGATCTTCTTGGTGAATGATTTAGCAGGAACATGGGTACAAAGACAGAAAAGCACAAGGAATTGTTGGGAATGGAAATTAGTCACTTAGCTTGGTAAAGAACAAAGGGAAACAGATGGAAAAACCTTAAAGATGTCGGATTGCATATGGACAGGGTATCTTAACACTAGTAAAATATTGAAATGATTACATGGAAAGTAGGAAGGTCTTTGCATTTTATAATAGAAACGGGCCTTTCAGATCAACTAGTTAAATAACTGCATTTCTTTCAAATGAGAAAACTGAGACTCCACAAAGGTGGTACCACATACTCAGGGTCCTGGAGCTGGTAACTGAACACACAGGGTCAATTTGAAGTCCCTTGACATCTAAACCTTGCTGCCTATTGTGGTCAAACCCTAAAACTTTTCAATGGCAAAAAGGCTTTTCTATATGATATAAGTCTAATTTCTGTCCTTTTCACTCCCAAGTTCTTACCATCTCTGTGACTGTTACATAGTGTGTGGTGTCCATCTCTCTACGTGCAAGAATAATGTATGTACAGATCAAGCATCTCTAACTGGAAAATCTGAAATCCACAATGCTCCTTCCACCTCTATCTCTTTTCAATATTTTACTAGTGAAACATGTTGAGCATTGACACGTTGCCACAAATGGAAAATTTCACACCTGTCACATTTGACAGATCAGTAAAAACCCAGATATATGAAGAATTTTGTAGAAAATTACCTTCAGGCTCTGTGTATAAGGTGTAGATTAAGCAGAAATTAATTCCATGTTTAGACTTGGTTCCCATCTTCAAGATATCTCATTATGCATGCAAATTTTCCAAAATCCCCAAAAATCTGAAATCTGAAAAACTTCTGATCCCAAACAAGTATTTCAGATAGGGGACGCTCCACCTGTACATGAAAATGTGCATGTGTAATTTCTAAGCACTCCTTTTTCTTGTTTTCAGACTTAGATTATAAGTTGTCTGGGCAAGTTCCACTCCCTCTCTTTGTGAATCTTCCCATCTGGATCTCTTGCAGTGTACTAAAGGTAGTCATCCACCAGAACACAATACCAGACGTGAGACTATAACCAAGATTGTAAGGTTGAAAGAAGCTACATATGAGATAAAGAGATAGAGGTGGAAGGTGCTGGTTCCTTATCTATCATAAATGAAATGTCACTGTGACCCGTCAATAGCTCTGCTTCCTTCTGCTTTGTTACCTAGAGGTGGAGTTTCAGGAGGGTGGGCCAGGCTGGACAGTGGCTTTAGAAGCGTGAGTCTGTAGTACATTTGCTCATGAGTCACCCAGGATTCACCTCTCAGTTCCTCAAGCTCTCTTTGCAAACACAGTGCTGAGCGTGTTCCCTGGCCTATGCTCAGAAAGCAAGTTGAAGGGACTGGAGAAGTGGCTCGGTGGTTATTGCACTTGCCTGGCATGCACAAGGACATGGGTTCAAATCCCAGCATCATATACACAATGATGTGTCCAAGCAATGAAAGCCACATGAAAAATTAATTCTCTCTTTTTCTCTCTCTCTCTCTCTCCCTCTCTCCTTACAAAAAGGAAGAAAAAGAAAAAATCAAGTTGAAGACTTAGCAACAGTTAGACAAGGTTTTATAAAGTGAACAAGTCTACTCCTAACCACCTGTTTTCCTTTCCTGATTCTGGACGGTGTTTGTGGCCCCAGAGAGAAATAGCTATTGGTGGCCGTTTTTTCCTCCTTTGCTCTGCAACTCTCTCCCTCATGCCAGAAGCTTTCTTGGCTGCTGGCATCATAACATTCACAGTCTGCCTATTTATTACCACCCAGATAAGCTGATAGAAATACAATTGAAGAGGTTTCTTCTGCCTAATGAACAATAGATCTGTTCCATTAAAAAACATATCCTTCTTTGAATCTTTGCAGAAACTTTTTTGGTGCTTTAAAAGAAATGTTATTGGGTAAGCGGAATAGGGCTGAGCAGAGCTTTCTGATGTTGTTCATAATTATTTTTACTTCATGCTCCCTGTACCTCTGGCTCTAGCTGAGGCAGAAACATGAAATGCCATAAAATAACCTTCTCTCAAAGTATATTTGGCCTGACAGGAAACAGGAAATACCAGAAAAGATCACAAGAAAAGCTGTAATCATAAGATTTCTAGCCTAATTCTTTTGACGTCAGCAGTTTAGATAAGTCAGATAAGCAGTGGCAAGCATCCGCAAGCTCTAGAGTGCCAATCCAAATACCCGGAGTGCATCTTCAACCCTTTTGAACTCTTGCATTGTTTCGCCCAGTTCCACTCTCTTCCCCTAAGAAGCATATCCTGAAATTGTGAATTATGGATTTAGTGTCAACATTAAGGTGTTCAAAGACATTACACAGAGCTTCTAAATTAGTCCAATACCCAATTCATCTTGCTTGGTGCATTATAAACTCTGGATGAAACCGACTGTTTATAAGACATGGGAAAACTAAGCCTGGTTCATTTCAAAAGGAGTTTGCTTCCTTAAGTTCAGCTTTCCCCATCTTGGCAACTAATCTGCAGCTATGTAATATCTTTGGTAAAATGCTAAAAGATACATTACTATATCCAAAATATTTATTAACATCTTCATTATTTCCACCTTTCCTTGGCTACTACCTCCTCTGTGGGCCACCACAACAAAATACGTATGTGTGCATTAAATATAAATGAGAGGATACTTGCCCCTCTAAGAAGTTTTCTAACTTCAGAACCAGCTCTTATATAATAAGCAGAGGTGTATGTATGGGCTGTTCAGAGGATGAGGTAAGAGTTTAAATCAAGATGGAAATAGCTATAGCATTACATGTAAATTTAAAAAAAAAGATTGAGGATAAGAACTTACTTGTACAACATCTACCTACTTTCATAGATTTGTAAGCTTATAAAAAGACTCCCGATAAAACCTAAGAACACAAAGGACATAAAATCATCCTGTCAGGATGAATAACAAAAGCCATATATAAAATAAGAGGAAAGGAGGATGATAAGAGGATCTTGGGCAAAACTGAAATCTGAATTTCATAGCAGACAGGGGAAAGGACAGAAAGAAAGGATGGCAACATTATTATCTCTAGGAAGATTTGCTTGGAAGAAAAATGATTTTCCGGGCTTTGGGCATGTAGAACAATTTTTATAAGGGCTCCTTGGATGGTCACGAAGGAAGTCCTTCCAAGGAGTTGAAGGACATATGTAGGTGTGCAGCCTGAAGAGGGTTTTACAAACCTTCTCAGTGAAAGAAGGTTCCACAGAGACTGTTCAGTGATCCCCTAAAAGCAAAGTGGCTTGAGGATCAAAAGCACATATGTGACTGTGGGCAGTGAGAATGGGAGATGCAGCCAGATGAGGGTGGAGGCCCACTCTTGTCTTTAATTTTTTTTTAAGTTTTTGTTTTATATTATCTACAGAGTAAAAGTTTTTCCCTTAACTTAAAAGTTGAGCCACTGTAGACAGTGTTCACCTCATCAAACTTGATTTATAAATAATGGTCCGTCATCTGACGGCAAGAATTCACTGAACCTTTGTCAAGTTTAGTAATAGGGTGTTCCAAGCTTGATGCTTTTTATTTAATTTTTAGCAGTAATAGCAGCAAGAATCAATCTTGTTACTTCTTTTGCTGGCTGATGTGTTCATGACTTTCAAGGGCCATTAAAAAATAAATAACTTCCAGTTTTGCCAAGCAGAGCAGGGGTAATTGCGGGACTCTGAAACAGCATATGGAATTATGCAACAGCCTACAAGTTCCTAAACGCCTCCACTCGGTCCAGATATCTTCCACTGCAGGTGAACTGTTAGCATTCCTATTGGATGTTACAAGAAATCAACACATACTTTTTTAAAAAACAAAATAAATGAAATTCTAGTTTTCTGTGCCTCCAGTTGGTAGAAGCAGAAGAAGGAAGGAGGGAATTTGGCCTTTGGGTTCCTCCAGGGCAGCCTTACAACTGCTGTTGGCGGTGGGCTTGTACTGAAGGGTGCGTCATACAGGGGAAAGGCGCTGTTGTCGAGAATGCAATGGGCTGCAGTGCACTTTGAGCGAGGGCGGCCTGGGGATCCCCGGGTGGCTGTAACATCATTAGCATCATTGGTGCATGGGCAGTTGGATGAGAAGGAGCCACTCCTGACTGTACAGGAGCCTGAGGTTCTTGGGCCCTGTGGAGTGGATTGGTGTCTGCCGGCTGAACACGAGAAGGGTGGATTGTAAAGACGGTCTGTCGTGCTTTGGGAAACTATTCCGTGGCGACTGTGTATTGGAGGCAGGTGTCATAAGGTGGGGCTGGTGCGAGCCTCGTGGTAAATGGCTGGCTGCTGCTGTGGACTGGCCAGATGGAGAGCCAGGTGGCCTGGTGCTGATGGTGCTAAACAGGACTGGGTGCAGGATGACTGCCACCGTGTTGGCTTTGCTGTTGTCTGGTGGGGGTAGCTGAAGGCTGAGGATGTGGAGTATGGGGGTGCAGGGTAGTGTTAGGGTGTGCACGCTGTTGAGCAAGGGAACCTGTGGAAATGGCAAAGAAGAAAGAAGGGCTTGTCTCCTTGTTGTATGGTAATTTGGGGCATGCGTGCATCGCGTGTGTCTGCTCATGAGCCCCGTGCTGGGTTGCAGAAGACGCCGCTAAACCAAGCTGGGCATGTGCTGATGGTGCCATCATTCTAGCCTTACCCTGTATTACAGGACTATAAACATGAGGATGCTGAGACTGATAATGCGGCACATGCTGAACAAGTGGCTGATTGGGAAACTGCTGAGGACTATAGGCAACATACTGAGTGGAGTAAGCTGTTGGGGTGGCTCCAATGGGTGGGCCTGCTGCGGAGGCTGGGTGCATCATGGTGCTCTGATGGTGCTGGTCTTGCCCCTTTTGGGGCATATTTGGTACTTTACCTACTCTATGCGTCTTGGCTTGATTCACTGGCATGGGCGTCATGGGTATTGGATATAATGGTTGCACGCCTGGGCTCACTGGAACTGGATACATCATATTTGGTGCAAAACAAACAGGCTGTGTATAGACTGGAGTTGGCTGTTGGTGACCCACCATAGATGGGCTAAGTTGTGCTTGAGGCCAAGGAGAAGTTGGGGTTGTAGGAGGCTTCGGCTGGAATGTTCAGCTCATTCAATTCTGCTAATCCTATAATGGGTGCACCTTGCATCATAATCTTTAAAAGGAAAATAGAAAAACTCAGAAGTAAATGCTTCCTCTTAGAATAAATGTTTTTGTTTTTGCCTTTGGTCCGTGCCAGACATTTGGCTCTAATTATGCACACATTGGTAAGGTGTTCTAATTAACTCAGGGGAGTCTTGAGCGCTCACCTGGCTGTTTACCGTATACTCTTTACCTTGAGTACCAGCACTCGCTCCTTTGCTTCATCACTGGCCTTCCCTCAGAGTATGAACTCATACAGATGTAACACTCAAAAACACATGCTGCATGCCCAGTTCAAGTAAACAGCTGAAATAGTTTTCATTCTACCTGAGCCCATTTCCCATACCTCACCTAACAAACTACTCAATAAAAACCCTTTGAATATTTCCCAAGAATTCAGAAAAATTGGGGAGAATCTATGACTTTAGATTAAAAGATAAATATTACACTGAAGGAAACCCAGAAAGTATGAAAAAAGTGGATTTATTCCTATTCTGTATGAAAAAGATGAGCAACTGGGTGTTAAGTGTATTGAGAGCTGGGGTCCAGATACCGTGTCTGAGGCCACTTTCAAGGAGTCACCAGTGTGGCATGGGCAAGGGGCGGGGCCTAGAGGAAGCAGGTTAACTGCAGAAAGAAAACAAGGCTATCACTTTGTCTGAGTACAGTGTACTGGACAGTGATCCTGCGAGAGAAGGGAGAGGACTGGAAGAGCAGAAGATGGGCAGAGTGACACCTGCTTTCTAAGCAGAACAACGGTGTTCAGAAAGGAGAGAGGAGGCTGGAGTTAAATACTGCCAAAGGTGCACAAAGGGTGAGGGGAATCCAGCAGAAGAAGAGGAAGTCTAGAAGGCACCAGAAACATTTGTGCCTCTTAACTTCTTAAAACTGATCTGCTCTTATTCCCGACCGCTCACCAAAGGCCCAGGTGGGCTCTCAACTATCAACAGTTGCTTAACTCATTCATGCTATCATCCATCACTAACCAGGATGCTAACCTTGCCCTTTGGAAACCATGGTGGATGTGTGCAGCCAACATGCTCAGACACCAGGGTGCTGCACACCCACCACTGTACAGTGACCTTGAATGAGGTTCAGGTTTTACAGGCTTTTCGGGCTGCCTTACAGGTTGTTGGGCCCATTCTGTGGTCCTTGGTGTTTGCCACTGCCCTGCAAAGCCAAGAAGGGAAAGGTATAAAGAGTTGTACTTTTCAGGAAGCCTTCCATTCTGAACTCCTTCAGACATAAACTCCATTTTTACAGCATTTGTTGTGCCACTTAATGTCCTTTTATTCTTTTTTTAACTCATGCAAAATTCATAACCTTTTACTTACCTACCCTGACAGTTGGCTTTATTGTCAGGGATGGTTAAAAGATGGGCTATAGATCCAAACCGCCTTGCATCTTTACTGAACTCTTTGGACTTTGGTTTTCTCATTTGTAAAATGGAAATGGCAAAGGAACTGCCTCACAGAGTTGCTGCAGGGTTAAATCAGATAATCCACACCAAGCACATAGCACTGGACACAGCAAGCACTCAGTACCAAGGATGATTATCCTGCACTACTCTTATTTCTAATAATCAGCCAGAAACTCTAAGTTGCCTGTTTTGCCTATCCTTGAATAGCAAAAAGCACTTGCTCAATTTACAGTCCTTCATCCAGGGTTCATCACTCTGAGTCATAAATAATGGGGAGAAAAGTCATGCAACAGAACTTTGACTTAATTATATTTGGATTCCCAGTGGTAAATATTGATAGTAACCTTTACTTTTAATTTTTCTGCAAACTTTTACCCACTATACCTCAGTGTGTACAATGACAGCTTAATACCTCAAATTATACAATTACCAGAATGCTCTAAAGGATTTAAGGTGGAGAAACGGAGTTTAAGGTTTGATTGGGTCAAATGACACACAAGAATAATTTTCTAAAAATGTATTGAATTTGCCAGTAGTTTGTTGTCAACTAAATCCTTAGTTAAATAAATTAAAATACGAGGGGTTTATATTCTTATTTTTGAGTAGTCAGTTACTCGTGATATAAATGGTCACTTCAGAAACCTATTTAATCACAAAGATGTATTTTCTTGAATCTAGCATCTAGATTACCATTTTGTACAAACAATAACCACTTAAGACTTATTAATGCAAAAAGTCAATTCATAATATGTTGCCGCTAAATTTCCAGCCACAGCTTTTTAGGAATTAAGATTGATCACTCTTGGCAAGTAGCAGTCCTTTCCAAAACACCCTGAGAGGGGAAACTTCTCAGAAACCTGTGGATTTATAAGACCATCAACACAATGGTTTATTTCCTGACAAACCTGGTGAGGCTCCTGTCTTCTAGTGATACTTAAGAAAAGCCACAAGATTTCAGAGTTTGGATGATCTTAACCTGGAAGCAAAGAACACCCTGAAAACATCTGTTCACCCAGAAGTATCAGAAGAAGCCTGAAAATATTTAGAACTACCAGCATGTTCACTGGACAAGATCTATATCCCAGACTGGGCAGCAAGGTGGAAACAATAATCAAGTGGAGTTAAGAAAAAGAAAAAGAGTATCTGGTTAATTGCTTTCAAGAAACTAGAAATTATCCCAGGATGTAGCACTCCTCAGCACTGCTAGGTTATAATATTCCAGTGTTTTAAGCAATGGTGATTTCAGGAGACTTAGGTACCTCGTTTCTTATGCTGTAAATAATGTGTATTTGGAAAAAATGGAAGTGAAGAGGTAAAGAAGGAGAGAGAATTTTAATAGGAGATTGTTTACAGAATCCAGGGAGACTATGTCTGTTTTCCTTGAATGACTACTAAACCAAAAGGAATTCCATTGAGGATACTGATTTGAAAGGGGCAAAAAAATTTACATAAGGAATAGTTTTAATAGAAAGTAAGGCTTTTAGGTTCCAGTATGGAAATATCAGAATCAGGATTGGAAAGTCAGCGGCCTAAATACACACAATCCACCCTTTAGATGCATGAATTATGAATGAGCTGCTCTGAACAGTTGTTTGGCCTGAGCGGAGTTGACATGTCACGTTGACCTGTGTCTTGGACCAGGGTGGTCAACAGCAACTTTACACAGTAGGAGTTAAAAATGACTCATTTCTGAGGCAGAGAGAAGAGTCAAGAATGAATGCAGACTCCATCCCCGGCTCCGATTTCTCAATAGTTCTCAATGCAATTATACAGAATCCATCAAATCCCTGGACATCAAATCAAAAGGTGCCTTCCTACTTGATATGCAGATGTAAACTTCCCTCCTCTCTGCACCAGAGCCAGCCAAACTGGGGGCCGTGGAGATCCCAGTCCTGGTGGAACCCTGCCAGGAAGGCACAGTCACTTGAAACAGAGCCCACGTTTGATTTAAGTTCAGAATGACAACTTTGGCAAGGGGCAGGATGGGGGGGGTGGCTTTGCTGCATTTAAGCAGGAAAAACTTGGACACCAGGCATAAATTTGAAAGTCTTAATTATGCAGACTCCAAGAACATAGTAGCTACTTGAATACTATCCTAATATTCACTTTATTAATTTCTCCAAAATTGTGCCATTTTGTTTTCATAACTATTTCACATTCAGAATTTTAGCTCTCACCCCCTCATAGGTGAGATAAATGCATGACTTCTGCAAATAAAAGACTAATAATCCTACATCTAGGTTAAGAAGACAGTGATGATGGTAGTAGGAATATTGAATATCACTTTACCGAAAGTATTTGCTGCAGATTGTTTCTAATTCGCCTGAATGCTACCAAGCTTGAAGAGGGCTAGGAATATAAACCGCATCCTTTCCCTTACAAAATTTATGATCCAGTTTGGAATATAAGAATCAAGCATGAAATATTAAGTAACAATTCAAATCCATATATTATGATGTAGAATATTAGTCTGAAAAATTAGAAAACATATACATGATAATCAAAATAGAAAAGTGTTTTGCATGTACTTGATAAAAATGAATATCTAATCTATCCCTTCTTCTTCCTTGACTAATCACCATCTTGCAGAACATTTTCCAGAATGAGGAAGAATTCTTTCTCAGTCTGGGTCCCATCCCAGGCCCTTACGGGAAAAAGAAGTGAGATTTTTCACTCCCATCCAATTTACATCATTTTCCCTCCCTCCATGTTTTCTTCTCCAGCTGTCTCCTCTCCCTCTCTCCTTTGCTTCCCACTTTAAGCAAACAATAGTATATATCAAAACTCACATTCACAAGTAAATAGCGGAATTATTATGGATATAGACTTTACAGAAGAAGTATACAAACAGGAATAAAAAATCATATTGTTAGCAAACTAAAATTGCCATAGAGAAAAATATAAATGATAAGAAAATCTAAATTGTGATAATATAAATGACATGTTTATTACAATATGAGTTCCATGAGATAGCAATTTAGAGCATGCAAGGAGCCTTCATATTCCCATTACCTCCTTCAGTTCTTACGACCACAGAATTATTACTTTAATTTACAAAGGGGAAACCGAGGCCCAGACTGAGTATTTCACATATTGCAGATCCACATAGTCAATGAAATATTAAATGAAAACACTTTTCCACTGAGCATGTGCTAAGTAAATTCCAGGTTTTATAGCTGTGTTACAGGCCTGGGATTTTAATCCTCTGCTTCTGATTCTAAGTCTAGGGTTCTTCTCACTTTCTAACAGGCTTTGATACATTCCAGTTCTTTAAAGAAAAAAAGAAAAAAATTCCTTTGAGTTGCTTCAGCTGCTCTTTCAGGACAAACTCCAATAATGAGATTATCACACTTTTTCCTAGAACATGATGCTGTGTATAGTAGCTGCCATGTAGTAGATTCTCAATAATTATTTGTTGAATGAATGAATGTAAATGAATGAGACAAATGCTGCAAGCTACCTGCCACCCTCTATTTTAATTTACTGTCAGTGGCATTGTTGGCAAAAGTATCTAATCAGATATTACAAAATTTGATGTGTGCGTATGTACTTGAATTCTTTTTACTATGTGGCTCTTACATTATCTTTACTTGTTCAATCCTTTTTAAAATAAAATTCACATAGTTATATTTGGTTATTAGATACATCATTTAAATTTTTATTGATGAATTAAATGATTTCATTAAGTTAAATATATACGCTGGGCATGGTGGCACACACCTGTGATCCCAACGGCTCAGGAGCCTAAGGCAGGGGGATCTCAAGTTCAAAGCGAGCCTCAGCAACTTAGCAAGGCCCTAAGTCACTTAATGAGAATGTCTCAAAAAAAAAAAAAATTGGGGGAGTGGCTCAGTGGTAAAGCACCTCTGGGTTCAAACCCTGGTACAAAAAGAAAAAAAAAATTAAATATGTATTTGAATACTCAGAAAGAAAAGGAAAAAAATTGTGCAAATTCAAAGACAGATGTTTTGGGTAGAAGTCTGAGGATTAGCCTGGTTTCAGGAATTCTTGGGCAATTAACTTAACCTTTAATGACTCATATTCTTCTCTCCCTCTGCTGTATAAGAATGTGTAAAAATTGAGACAATGATACCTCTTAATCCTTTTAGTTACTTAGCAATACACTCCACAGATCCTGTGAGATCTGTTCAGATTCAACTTTCTATAGGGTAAACTCATCAAAGTTATTCATCAAGCATTAAATGAGCATCTAATCCATGCTGGGCATTGAAAGAGGCCCGAGAGTCAGGTGGAACAGGTGTAGGGTGGGTACTGAGATACCTAAAACTAAGAGCCTACAGAGTAGGAAGTGAGAATGCAACTCAGCATACCCTGTTCTGAATCCTGGTCTATCTCTTGTTTTGTATGTGGTTCTGGGCAAACTATCTTCTGACTTCAGCCTTCTCATTTGTAAATTAGCACACATTCTGGAACATTGCCATAACTCAAGCATGGGCTGTTAGCATTGCTATACCAGCTCTCAAGGACTCATGGACTCAAGAAAACACAGAGATGTAAACAGTAAAATATTATCTGACAGTGAGATTGCATAGGGTAAGGGTCTGTACAAGTATGGGGTCCTGACTGCATCTGAGAGTATGCAGTGGTTACAAACTAAACTGTGTTCTTTTTTTTTTCTCTAGTGCATTATAGTTTTACACAATGTTGGGATTAGTTGTCACATACTCCTAGATGCACACATTTCAGCAATACAGTTTGTTCAATACCTCCCCCCACACACACATCCCTCTACTTCCCTCCTCCTGTCCCCTGATCCCTTGCCTTTCTTCTGGGTCCTATATTGTTCCTAAAAAAAACCAAATACAGTGACATAATTCTTATACCTATGAAGAACATTTTTATACATATGGCTATAGTATATACAGTGACATTTATAACTGCTTCGAATGTACCTTGCTTTATCTCAGTTCCAACTTTTCCCCTTCTCCTCCCTTCCTATCATCCCTTGTGATTTTTCAAAATATTTGACTATGGGATTAAACATTTAGATTTTTGTACAGGTATGCAGCATAGCTTGTTCAAATATCTTATGAAGTATCTTGCAACCGT
>PVKS010008258.1:0-32124 GCA_004027875.1 Aplodontia rufa
TAACCAGTCCTTTTTATTTTTTATTTTGAGACAGGGTTTTGCTAAGTTGCTTAGGGCCTCATGATGTTGCTGAGACTGGCTTTGAACTTGTGATCCTCCTGCTTCAGCCTCCCGAGCTGCTGGGACTACAGACAGGTGTTTCCCACCACACTGGGTCTTCTTATTCCTCTTTAAACGTGACTTAAAATAGATTTCTTTTTAGCTATCTTCTTGGATTAATTCCCAAAGGAACTGAACCATTCCATTACTTTTTATGTCTTTTAGCCGACAGTTGTACCACAGGTAAGCCTGATATCAAGTTACAATGAAATGCTATAGATGGCCAGTCTTTAGCCAAGCTTCATATGACATGCAAAACTACAAAGAAGTCTGTTGGATCCTCCTGACTATCAATTAGCTAGGCATTAATACTTTAAAATATTTACTTTTAGCCAGGTGTGGTGGAACACACTAGTAATCCCAGCAGCTCAGGAGGCTGAGGCAGGAGGGTGACAAGTTCAAGGCCTGCCTCGGCAACTTTAGCAAGGCCTGAAGCAACTCAGTGAGACCCTGTCTCAAAATAAAAAATAAAAAGAGCTGGGGATCTGGATCAGTGACACCCTTGGGTTCAAACCCTGGTACCAAAAATAAATAAATAAATAAAATTTTAAAACATTTATAAGCTGGGTGCAGTAGTGCACGCCTGTAATCTCAATGACTTGAGAGGTTGAGGCAGGAGAATCACAAGTTCAAAGCAAGCATCAGCAACTTAGCAAGATTCTGTCTTAAATTAAAAAAAAAATAAACAGGGCTGGGGATGTGGCTCAGTGGTTAAGTATCTCTGGGTTTAGTTACTGGTACCAAAAATAAATAAGTAACTAAATAAAATTAAGTTTAAAAAGCCCAAACAAGGGGCTGGAGTGGGTAGCTCAGTGGTTACAGCACTTGCCTGGCAAGCATGAGGACACAAGTTCAAACCCCAGCACCACATACACAATAAAGTGTTGGAGCAATGAAAGTCACATGAAAAACTAAATAAAAAGTCTTTCTCTCTCTCTCACTGTCCCTCTCTCTTTAAAAAAAAAAAAAAAAAGCCCAAACAAATATTTATTATGGGGCTGGACTAGTGGCTCAGTGGTTGGAGCGCTTGCCTGGCATGCGCAAGGACCTGGTTCAAACCCCAGCACCACGTACACAACTAAGTGTCTGATAAACAAAAACCAATGAATAAATAAAACTGATTCTAAGGGAAAAAAAAACCCATTTATTATGAGGTGCACCATTCCACCTTAAGTGACAGTAACATTTTACTACTAAATACGAATATCTGCACTGCATATATAAAGGTATCTTCCATGATGCTTATTGGTCAGGGAGTTTTATTAAACATTAGTCTCTATGGCAGCTTAAACAGATTTGTGGGGCACATAGGGCAAACTTCCAATAGGTGGTTATTTTTTTTTTTTAAAGAAAGATAGGATTTTTTTTTTTTAAAGAGAGAAGGACATGGGGCTGGAGCGGTGGCTTGGAGGTTATAGTGCTTGCCCGGCATGAGCAAGTACACAGGTTCAAACCCCAGCACCCACATACGCACCTAAGTGTCAGAGCAATGAAAGCCATGTGAAAAACTAAATAAAAATTGATTCTGTCTCTCTCTCGCACTGTCCTTCTCTCTTAAAAAAAAAATAAAGAGAGAGAGAGGACAAAAAAAAAGAGAGAGGAGGACAGTGAGAGAGAGAGAGAGAGAATCAATTTTTATTGATTTTATTTTCACATGGCCTTCACTGTTCCGACACTTAGTTGTGCACGTGGTGCTGGGGTTTGAACCCATGTACTTGTGCATGTCGGGCAAGTGCCATAACCGCTGAGCCACTGCTCCAGCCCCTCTGTTGCAATTTTTGATTCTTCTCTTTTTCATATACACCACCCCATCTGGCCTGACTTCAAAACCGGGCACTTTAACTGCAAAATATATCTTGAATTCAACTCCTCTCCACTTTCACTACTACCATTCTGGTCAAGACTTTATCATCTCTTGCTCATATTATTGCAACCTTAGGTGGACTGCCTGCTTCTGCTGTTGCATCCCTGATGGTTCTAACAGAGTGATCCTATTCAAATATAAATCATGTTTGTCATATTGCTCCACTGCTGAAAACCTTACAGTGGTCCTAGATGTAGAATAAGAGCAAAGATTCTTGCGATGACAGACCAAACCCTATGTGAGAGTCTCCCAATCCACCCTTACCTCATCTCTAATCATCCCTGTCCTATTCTGTCCTCTAACCTCTCTGATGATCCTAGAATATACCAGGAATATTCTAGGGTCTTTGAATTTGATGTTCATCTTTTCTGCAGTACTTTTCTTCCACATAAATGTACAGCTAGGTCCCTTACTTACTTTAGGTTTTTATTCAGTCATACTACATCTAAAATTTCAGTCTTGCTACCAACATTTCATATTACCCTTCCCTTCATTTTTTCTTCTAGCATTTACTGTTATCTAACATACCAAATATTTTACCTATTTATCTTATTTATTATCTTTCTCACCTACTAAATATAAGCTCCTCAAGGGCAGGGATTTAATCTAATCTACTTGGTTTTCTATTATACCCCTAGTATGTAAAACAGTGCTTGGTGAAGAACAGGTACTCAATCATTATCTGCTTAATGAATGAATATACCCTGAAGAATATGTTAAAATTTAAAGAGATGTTTGAAATTGGTGATGTGCTTACTCTTTTTCTATAAGAATAAATCTCTGAAATGATAAGGAGAAATAATTCAATACATTAAAATGTGATAGCCAACATTTCTATGAATTTATTTAATTTATAATGAAAATTAGCATTTATTAGTTTTTACTATCCATAAGCAAAATTATTCACAATAATATTAACTTCAGAATTGTGCTTATGCTGAGCACAATTCTGTGGCCATCTCTTTCTACCACTATTTTATGTGTGATCATAAGACTGTAAGTGGAAATCTATATTGGCCTATTGTAAGAAAAATAAAAGACAGCTCCAAATCCCAGTGCTTTAATCCCAAAGCATCATCTGCTATTATCTCTTCTCTAGGGCCAAGGCAGTGTCTTTAGAATGAGAAACTCTTGGATTTAAATCTTGGCTTTACCATTTTACTAACTGTAATGAGGTAAGTGACTTACTTGGAGTACTATCTTGTCACCTACAAAAGGAGGTTATCTGTTTAATGAGAGAATTGGGAAGGTGGTACAGTGCCTAAACAAAATAGGCACTCAGCCAGGAATGGTGGCACTGCAATCCCAGCTACTTGGGAGGTTGAGGCAGGAGGGACAGGGAATACAGCTCAATAGTAGAGTACTTGCCTAACATATGTGAGGCCCTGGGTTCAATTCCCCATACCTTAGAAAAAAGTATCCAATAAATATTAACTATTATAAACCATTAGGATAACTCCATATTGTTGAATCTTTCTCTCTCTCTCTCTTTAATTTTTGGTAGGAATGATTGCTCCATAAGGCTCCTCACTGATCAGTCTGAGAGTTTCTAGCACATTCAGAATGGGGTTATAAACAGCAGAGACACTCAGTACAAGCAGTTCATGACTGGCTGATCTTGTTTTGTTGTGAGTCACTCACCTAAATAGCCTTGAGTCTTTTTCTGTAGTGCAGTTACTGGGCAGTCTTTATGAGCTAACAGTAGCTGTTTCAACTGAGCCACTTCATTGCGTAGTAATGTGACTTCATTCTGAGGAGTTAGGGAAGAAAAGAGTTTTAAGAAAATTCATCCTCCATTCTTGGATTCTCAATGGTTATCCCCAGAGTGAGGGTAAAATCTGCCTGGATTTTCCTCCATAATTTGGATATAACTCCTGATCCAGCAGGATTTCAAATAGTCCAGGGTCATGAATTCAATGACATGACTGCTTGAAGTGAAAAGGAATGCCTAGGACTCATAACAGAAAAATTATTACTATTTGAGATTAATATGATTAAACCCAAACTAATTATACAAATGTTCTTTGACTAAGAAAACCTACATCCAAGAGTCTGTTTAACAGATCTATTCACTAAAGTGCATGCAATGTTCACTGCAGCATTGTTCTAGGAAAATTAGAAAAATAACAACATCCATGCTTTATAATATAACCACACTACAGAATGTACTAATATATAGTTATTTAAAAGAATGAGACTATCCATGGCTAGGAGACACTGCTAACCTATTTATGTTTGAACCAACTCACATTCCTCAACTTCCATATAAAAACTACAAATGAAAAAATATCAGAAATATGAATATCTCAGAAAGCAAGCTGGTGTTGCAATCCTTATATCTGACAAAGTTAATTTTGACCAAAAATTACAAGGGATAAAAGAGGTCACTACATCATAGTAAAAGGAACACTACATCAAGAGGACATAATGAGGGGCTGTAGCAGTGACTTGGCAGTTATGCGCAAGTACACGAGTTCAAACCCCAGCACCCACGTACACAACTAAGTGTCAGAGCAAAGTTTTTCACAAAGCCATGTGAAAAACTCAATAAAAACTGAGTCTCTCTGTCTCTTTGTCTCTCTCTCTCACACTGTTCTTCTCGCTTAAAAAAAAAAAAAAGAGGAAGTAATGATAGTTAACATTTATGCCCCCAATTACAGCCCTTCCAAATATGCGGAAAAAGTACTCAAGGACATTAAACCACTTATGGACTTCAACACAATAATACTAGGGGACTTTACTACTGTCAACAATAGACAGTTCATCAAAGCAAAAAATCAATAAAGATATCTCTAACCTAAACAACTCTATCGATCAAATGGACTTAACAGACATCTACAGAATACTCCATCCCAAATTGGCTGAGTTTACCTTCTTCTCGGCCAAAATACCTTTTTTTCCAAAATAGATCATGTCCTAGTCCACAAAGGAAATCTTAGCAAATACAAAAAAGCTGATATAATCCCATGTATTCTGACAGACCACAACGGTAAGATCTTAGCAACTGATAGCAAGAAAAACAACAGAACTTGGAGACTGAATTAATTACCCCCCCTTTTTAATTAAAGAGAGAGGGACAGTGAGACAGAGAGAAAGAGAGAATCAATTTTATTTAGTTTTTCATTTGGCTTTTGTTGCTACAACACTTCACTGTGTACATGGTGCTGGGGTTTGAACCCACATCCTCATGAATGTCAACCACACGCTGTAATTGCTGAGCGACCACTACAGCCCCGAATAATACCCTTTAAATGAAGAATGAATCAAAGATGAAATGAAAACAAATCAAGAAATTCTTAGAAACAAATGAGAATGATGCATCACACAACACACTGAAAAATCTGGGACAGTATGAAAGCATTCTTAAGAGGTGAATTTACAGCACTGAGTGCCTTCATCAAAAATCAGGAGAGAGCCCAAATAAATAAACTTATGCTCCAACACAAATCCCTATGAAAAAAGGAACAATCCAATCCCAAATCCAACAGAAGGCAGGAAATAAATAAGATCAGAGCTAAAATCAATGGAACCGAGAACAAAAAACAATACAAAGAATCAACAAAACACAGAGTTGGTTCTTTGAAAAAATAAATAAAATTGACATACCCCTAGTCAACCTCACCAAAAGGAAGAATGAAATGAAGCAAGTCAACAAAAGATGAAAATGGAGATGAGTCATCACTGACTCAACCAAAATCCAGAGGAATATCAGAACTTGTTTTGAAAAACTATAGTCTTCCAAGTTTGATAATCTGGAAGACGTAGAAAAATACCTAGCCATATATGACATTCCCAAATCAACACAGGAGGACACGGAAAATCTAAACCAACCAATATCAGGTGGCGAAATTGAAACAGCAATCAAAAGCCTTCCAAAAGAGAAAAGCCCAGGACCCGATGGATTCTCAGCAGAGTTCTATCAGTCCTTTACAGAAGAATTAACACCTCTTCTTAGTAAGCTATTCCATTAAATTGAAAGGGGTAGAACCCTCCCATCTACTTTTTATGAGGTAAATATAACCCTGATTCCAAAACCCAATAAAGACAAACCAAGAAAAGAAAACTACAGACCAATTTCCCTGATGAACATAAAAGCAAAAATCCTTAATAAAATTCTAGCAAGGGGCTGGGCAGTGGCTCAGTGGTTACAGCACTTGTCTGGGATGCGTGAAGACACAGGTTCAAACCCCAGCACCACGTACACAACTAAGTGTCAGAGCCACGAAAACCATGTGAAAAACTAAATAGATTCTGTCTTTCTCTGTCTCTTACTATTCCTTTCTCTCTTAAAAAAAAAATCTAAAACACATCCAAAAGCACATAAAAAAGATAATATATCACAATCAAGTGAGCTTCATTCCAGGAACGCAAGGCTCGTTCAGCATATGCAAATCAATAAATGTGCTTCACCATTTAAACAATTAAAGACAAAAACCATATGATCATCTCATTTGATGCAGAAAAGGCCTTTAATAAAATTCAACACCCATTTATGCTCAAAACTCTGGAGAAGATAGGGATCAAAGGAACATACTTTAATTTTGTAAGAGCAATTTATGACAAACCCATAGCCAACATTATACTTAATGGTGAAAGACTGAAACCATTCCCAGTAAATGTGGGTATAAGACAAGGCTGTCCACTCTCACCACTCTTATTGAACATAGTCCTGGAAACCCTAGCCAGAACTATCAGAAAAGAGAAGGAAATCAAAGGAATTCAAATAGGGAAAGAGGAAGTCAAGCTATCTATTTGCTGATGACATAATCCTATACCCAACAGATCCAAAAAGCTCTATTAGGAGACGACTACAGCTTATAAATGAATTTAGCAAAGTGTCTGATTATAAGATCAACACTCACAAATCAATAGCTTTCTTACACTACAGCAGCGCTTCTGCCAAAGAAGAAATCAAGAAATCCATCCCATTCACAATAACCTCAAAAAGAAGAAAATACTTGGGCATCAATCTAACAAAGGATATAAAAGACCTCTATAGTGAAAACTATCAAACATTAAAAAAAGAAATTGAAGAAGACCTGAGAAAATGAAAAAACATTCCATGTTCTTGGTTAGGAAGAATTAATATAATTAAAATGGCCATTCTGCCGAAAGCCTGTACAGATTCAATGCAATCCCCATCAAGACACCAATGACATTCTTCATGGATATAGAAAAAGCAATTCTCAAATTCATCTGGAATAACAAGAAACCCAGAATGGCCAAAACATTACTAAGCAAAAAAGATGAAACAGGAGGTGTCACAATACCTGATCTGAAATTATACTATAGGGCTATAGTAACAAAAACAGTATGGTATTGGTATCAAAACAGACATGAAAACCAATGGAACAGAATAGAAGATACTGAGACAAACCCACAAGTCTTTAACCATCTGATATGTGACAAAGAGGGCAAGAATATACTGTGGAAGAAAAGATAGCCTGTTCAACAAATGATGCTGGACGAACTGGACAGCCATATGCAGACAACTGAAATTAGACCCTTATCTCTCACACTGCACAAAAATCAAATTGAAAATGAATCAAAGAAATAGGAATTAAACCAGCAACTATACAATTACTAGAAGAAAAAGAGGATGAACACTCCATGACATTCCTTAACAAGAGTCCCATGGCACAAGAATTAAAGCCAAGAATCAATGACTGGAATGCTATTAAGCTGAAAAGCTTCTGCACAGTTAAAGAATTAGTCAAGAGAAAACCTACAGAATGGGAGAAAATCATTGCATGCTATGCTTCTGACAGGGGATTAATAATCCATGATATACAAAGAACTCAAAAAACTGAACACCAAAATCACAAATAATCCAATCAATAAATGGGCTAGGGAGCTGAACAGAAACTTATCAACAGAGGAAGTCCAGAAAACCAATAAATGTATCAGAAAATGTTCTATAGCAATCAGAAATGTAAATCAAAGCTTCACTGAGAGTGCATTTCACTCCAGTCAGAGTGGCAAAAATGAACAATAGCAGATGCTGGAGGGGTTGTGGGAAGAAAGGAACACTAACACGCTGCTGGTGGGACTGCAAACTTGTACAGCCACTCTGGAAAGCAGTGTGGAGACTCCTAAAAAAAAAACTAGGGATGGAACCACCTTATGACCCAGCTACCCCACTCCTGAGTATTCCAAAAGAGCTAGAATCGGCATACTGGAAAGACACAGCTACATCAATGTTTATAGCAGATCAATTCACAATAGCTAAACTATGGAACTAATCCAGATGTCCCTCGCTGGATGAATGGATTAAAAAATTGTGATATACATATATACACACACATACACAATGAAGTTCTTTTTTTCTTTTCTTCTTTTTTTTTTTTAGAGAGAGGGACAGTGAGAGAAAAATTTTATTCAGTTTTCATGTGGCTTTTGTTGATTTGAGACTCTGTTGTGTACATGTTGCTGGGGTTCAAACTCGTGTACTTGCGCATGCCAGGCAAGCACTATAACCATTGAGCCACTGCTCCAGCCCTATATATACAATAGAATTCTATTCTAACATTAGAGAGAATGATTTCATGGCATTTGTAGCCAAATGGGTGAAACAGAAAAAATTATGGTGAGTGAAATATCCCAAACTCAGAGACTTAAGGGCCGAATGTTTTCTCTCATGTGTGGAAGCTAGAGTAAAACCTAAGACAGGATGAAAGTTAACTGAGTTTAAGTAACAAACTCACCATAGTTGAAATTTCATATAAGCTGTGGGAACCATAACTATGAAGGTGGGAGGAGAAGGGAGGGTGGCAGGAAGGAGAGGAAGGGATAAGCGGGGTTATCAATACAACTGGAAACATCGACTCCCACGAGAGGCCTAACTATATACAGGCAGGCAGAGAAACTCAGAAATTTCAAAAATTAACATACATGTCTATGCTCATTTCTAATTATAGTATGGGGGAATTACAGAGGAGACTTGAGTTTTGGGAATGGATGAAAGTGGGTAGGTCCTGGACTAGGATTGGCCTTAATTTACTATCTCACTATGTCAATATCAATGTATGCATGAATATGTAACAATTCCCTCCAAGACTATGTCGAATAAATTTTTAAAAAGTAAAAAAAAAAAATAGTAATTGTATGCCTGTTGAAACTAAAAAAAAAAAATTGTGCTTGTAGAAAAAAAGAAATCAGTATCTCTAGAAGGTACACACCAAATTTACAGGGAAAAGAATGGGACTGGAAAGGTAAATTTTTAAAAAGGGACCTTGTTTTCATTTTATGTGTGTGTGCATTCACACATGAGAGAATCGAAACGTATTCATATTTCCTTTGCAATTAAATGTTTTAATGATCAGAAAAAGGGAAAATAATATTCAAGGAAACGGAATATAATAATTCTATTTGTGCTTGTTTTTTCTTTTTTTATTAAGTAGTTGCATTTTCTGGGGGAAAAAAAACATTTCCCATTGGGTGTTTAGTGACCTCACTCAGATTCTTTTTTTTTTTTTTCATGGCTGAGGACCGAGCTTGTGGCCTTGCCTGTGCTAGGCAAGCGATTTGCCACTGAGCTAAATCCCCAACCCCAACCCCACTCAGATTCTACTGATGATTTAAAAGAACATGATGGGGAGCTCAACCTAATTTCTTCACCCAAATGGAGTCAATGAACTACTGGTTCTAGTAATAGTTTTGGGGGTAGGATGGTGTCTTTTCTAACTGTTAAAGGATTTCAACACTGATTGCCAAGAGATTCTTTCTGCATTCTTCCTAGCATAACTTCTTGATCTGTTCTAATTAAAGAATTACCCTCCTCTTTTACACTGTCTCACTTTTTTTTCTAGTTCAATCCCACTTTCCAGATTCAACAGTCCCAATATCATTCAGGACCTACTCACACTCAGCTGAATGTTCTGAGAAGTAAGTTCCTCCGCCTTCTTCTCTAGAGAAGATACCCATAGCTTCCGCTTTTGGCGGCAGCGGGAGGCTGCGGCCCGGTTGCGCTCCAGAAAGCGCTGCCGCCGCTCATCTGGATCTTCATCCACTGTACGCCGCCGGCGTCCCCCAGTACTCGGGGTTGGCTGGGCTGGAGAGACCTGTTGTCCAGGAAGGAAGAGGAGAATTACTTGATAGAACATCGAATTACTTGATAGAACATCCATCCTTTCCAAATCAAACCTGGTATTAGGTAGATTGGCAAGGTCTGGTAAAGATATCTACCAATGTGGTAACCACAGCATCTGGTCACTATAGCCCTTAGCTTCTCTCTCTCTCTTTTTTAAAGAGAGAGAGGGATAGAGGGATAGAAGAATGGGAGAGGGGGAGAACCAACTTTAATTTTTCATCTGGGTCTTGTTTTTCTGACATTTAGCTGTGTACCATGATGCTGGGGTTCAAACCTGTGTCCTTGGGTATGCCAGGCACGCACTATAACTGCTGAGCCACGGCTCCAGATCTTGGTTTCTCTTTTGTAGCAAGCAGTTCCTCATTTTGCCTCCCATTTCCTTCCAGTCTTCTTAGTATCATACTCAGACAAACCACAGTTCATTTGAAAAACTGATTATTTTTGAGACAGACAAAAAATGAAACTAGGATCACATTTCTTTTCTTTTTTTTTTTTTGAGAGAGGGACAGAGAAAGAGAGAATCAATTTTATTTAGTTTTTCATGTAGCCTTCGTTGCTCAGAAACTTCGTTGTGTATGTGGTGCTGGGGTTTGAACTCGGGTCCTTGCGCCTGCAAGGCAAGTGCCACAACCACTGAGCTCCAGCCCCCACATTTCATTTTTTAATAGTAGGATACTTTTCTTTGTGGTGCTGGAAACCAAACCCAGGGTTTGGTATATGCCAGGCAAATTTTCTAACGGAAAGCCGCAAACCTTTCTCAGAATTTTGTATTTTTACAAGTTCTCTACATTGTCCACGCTGGCCTTGAACTTGGAATCCTCCTGCCTCAGCCTCCTGAGTAGCTGGGGTCACAGGCTGGGTCACTGCAGCTGGCAACAATGGGGTATCCTTTACTTTATTACTATTATTTTCTACTAGGGATTGAACCCAGGGTGCTTTACCACAGAGCTACATCCCCAGTCCTTTTTATTTTGAGACAGATTTGCACTAAGTTGCTTCAGGCATTACTAAGTTGCTGAGGGTGGTTTCAAACTTGAGCTCCTCCTGCCTCAATTGGCTGGGATTACAGGTGTACACCACTGTGCCTGTAACTTTAGGGAGGCTAAAATAAAAAATTTTGAGAATCATTGATTTGGACAAGCAATATGTACAAAAAATTGCATGCTTTAACAGGTTTCAGGATAGGGAAAAATGCTTCTATTCATTTCACTATCAATGATATGGGTTTTTATGGGGAGATACAGATTAGTGTGTATGTGTGTGTGTGTATTTTTTTTTTTTTTGGTACCATTTTGTACCAGAGATTGAACCCAGGGGTGCTTAACCATGGAGCCTCATCCCCAGCCTTTTTTTTTTTTTTTTTTTTTGGAGACAGGGTCTCAGTAAGTTGCATAGGGCCTCACTAAATTGCTCAGGCTGGCCTCAAATTTGTGATCCTCCTGCCTCAGTCTCCCAAGTCACTGGGATTACAAATGTGCATCACCAAGTCTGGCTAATATTATCTCTCTTGAAAGGAAAAAAAATGGAGAGGAAATTTCAAATGCATTTAATGAACTATAGGTCTTAGTCATGTTATTAAAAGAAGACCCCTTTCTTCAAGGAATTTACAAAAATTCTCTATGAGAATTTCAACTTTTTCTTGTCCTGAGTTCATCATAGCATGCATAGCAATACTTTTTAAAGGAGGATGGGGGGAATGGAAGGGTAAATTCCTATTCTTTCATAGGCAACTCAAACTCCTGGAGGGGCTGGAGGTAGAAGGACAGGCCAGAAGAAAGAGGAGAAGAGTGACCAGAAAGGAAGCTATGTCCTTTCCCTAAGAGGGAAAGCAGCACAGCTCTGGCGGGGGCCACTGCTTTTTTACCATCTCCAGGACTGGCTGGCTTTGGAGGATGGAAGGGTTCAGGAGGGTGGGCAGGTTTACCTTCCAACAAGAAAACTAAAATGAAAGCTTGTGTTAGTGGCCAAGCTTTAAGCAGCATATGGCCATGAAATGCTTGGACATGTGGAGGTAACCAATGAAGCAGGTGGTGACATGAGGAAAAGAGGGAATGGACACAGACTGTAACTCTAGAAACCAATCTCAGGTCACTGTCACCTGTCCAGTGCAGGCAATCACAAAAACTAAGGACTAAACAGTTTTCAAAGAATTGTTTTTTTAAAACAGAGACTTCCTTGAGAAGAAAACCAGGCATCCAATAAATGTGACCCTTCTGTATTTTTTAGGATTTTTATTTCTCTGTGATAAAAAGGAACTGATTTAGTAATAAGAAGGCATTTTGGGGGGCTGGAGCAGTGGCTCTGTGGTTACCATGCCACGTTTGCCTGGCATGTGTGAGGACACAGATTTGATCCCCAGCACCATGTGCACAATGAAGTGTTGGAGCAATGAAAGTCACGTGAAAAACTAAATAAAATTGATTCTTTCTTTCTTAAAAAAAAAAAAAAAAGGCCTTTTTTTGTGGGTGTTTTCTTATTATTTCTTACTGAGCCATCTTAATACTGTAATATCACATTGTATTAATATATTGTTATTATGTGTTTTTTGTTAAAAAGTCTAATCTAGTCCTTTCTTTTCTTTTTGGTTCTGGGGATTGAACCAGGGGTGCCTTATCACTGAGCTACATTTCTGTTTTGAGACAGGGTCTTAAACTCCAGGTGTGGTGGCATATGCCTGTAATACTAACAACCCAAGAGGCTGAGGGAGGAGGATTCCAAGTTCAAGGCCAACCTGGGCAACTTAGCAATCAAAATAAAAAAGGGCTGGGAGTGTAGCTCAGAAGTAAGGCACCCCTAAATTCAATCCCCAGCACCCCCACACACACACACCAAAAAAAAAAAAAAGAGAGAGAGAAAGAGATGGAATAGTGCTAAATTGCCTAAGCTGGCCTCAAATTTGCTGGACCTCCCAAGTAGCTGAGATTACAGGGGTGTGCCACTATGCCTAGCTATTTATTTATTTTTTTTGGTAAGCCTTAATAGATGGAAAAAATACTAGAAGAGCCTCCTATAATAGTGCATAATATGGTTTGAAGTAAGGTTCTGTCACATTTCAGATGATTATGAAATGCAGATACATTAAACCATTCACATGTGAAAAACAGTCCTCCTTTACAATAGCTCTGCAGTGTGTGTTCAGTCTGCACATACACCCTAACATAAAGTGGGTAGTAAAGAATGGTGTTTTTTTTGTTTTGTTTTGTTTTATTCTGCAGTACCGGAGATTGAACCCAGGGGTGGCTCTACCACTAAGCTAAATCCCCAGCCTTTTTTATTTTGATACTGGTTATTGCCAAGTTGCCCAGGCTGGCCTCAAATGGGCAATCCTCCTGTCTCAGCTTCCCAGATCACTAGAATTATAAGCATGTGCCACCTTCCCAGCAAGAATGGTGTGTTTTGCTGTAGTCAAATTGTCAACAGGAAGATGCCCACAAAGCTGATATCCATTCTTCTCTAGTTTTCTGTTCCTTGAAAAACAGGCATGACATAAAGAATAAGTGTAACAGATCTGATTCCCCTGAATCAAAGGGCCCTACTGACCTGTGGCTGGGCAGGGGATGGGGCATCAGGGTGCTGGATGAGGATCTGGCTCTGCTCTGGACGGGCTGTTACCATGGTGCTGGCAGTACCTACCACCATTCCACAACCACCATTGATTGAAGAGACTTGGTGGGTTAGGGTGGCTTTTAGTCTCTATGGGGAAAGATAAGAAAAAATAGATTGTCAAGGGTGATATTCTATCAAAAATGAGAAAGATGGGCTTAGATTTTATCACTGACTTTATAGACAGTTAAAAATTCTACACCAATGTTCCTTTAACAGAGGAATTAAAAGAAAACGATGGGAGAAAAAAATGTGCACCTGGATCCTAAAATGCCTACTCTGTTCCCTGGCTATCATCCTGCGCACAGTTGGGGGCTGGAGGTTGTTGAAGCAAGAGTCCAGATGAAAGCTTTCTCTTGGAACCTGGCCAGATGCTGGTTACACAGCTATTCACCTCTTGGCCAGCTCCCTTGCCCACTCACCCACCCTCCATCTGTCACCCTGGAACTAAAACAGTTAGTGTTCCATTCCAAACAATCTGTGCTGCCTCTTTTCACTGCTATGGTCTATGTACCAGGCTCTAAAGGTGGGGAGAGTAGATGAGAGTCATGAATCAGGGTCTTTTCTTTTCCAAACCCCACAGCATTGTGTCCTTATCTTTGTAAGCCCCAGAAGGTTCCTTTGCTCACCTCACTTGAAAAACCTAGCTGACAGCCCTCCTTTCAGAGGGCCAACACTACCCCAGGCTGGGATGTACTCACCATTTTGGCTTCTGATGGTATAGGGTGGCCAGAGGGAGAAATAGAACCACTGCTATTAACTGGTGGGCCAGGGATACCAGGAATGTTGGGCACCATAGACACAGGTCTGGCCAACTGTATGAAGACAAGGAACAAAACAAAACAAAACACCACAGAAGGAAACAACACGATTGGTTTTCCTAAAATGAATTGTTTTTGAGATTGACATGCTAGGGCCTGTTCTGTGAGACCTGCCCAGAGGGCATGTAGGGACAGCTTGGGAAATACCTTCCCCACACAGCACTGCAGGGGAGGGAACCTAATCCTTCGGTGCTGGGGCAATTTTAGTGGGAAAGGCTGGGGCTATATCTTTTTTTTTTTTTCCCTTCTGCAATTTCAGGGATCAAACCTAGGATCTTTCATGTACTAGGAAGAGCTCGATCACTGAGCTATAACCCCAGCCTGGTGCTGTATCTTCAGGAAAACAGTGGGCAATTTGGGAGGTATATGCCAAGTGAAATCAACCAATCAGTGGATAGGCAAGATTAATTTCTAAAACCAGGAGCCAGTTGTCCAGATCAGTCTGTCTAGTGTTCCTTAGCACTGGACTGGCAGGTTAGTGAAGAGTTCAGGCAGGCTGCCATGCTCAATATAGACCAGAGCCCACATTTTCCTGGGGCCCCTCGATGATTATGACTATTCAGGTGGAAAGGAGGTATTAGTGTGTTGGTAGGGTTGCCTGCCCCAACTATAATGCTCACCGATATAACAGAAGGCATTTGTACCGGAGGCCCTGGGAGCACAGGCATGGTCTGTCCATTAGCAAGATGCATGACGAGAGGAAGGGAGCCAGTGGGAGACCTACAAGAGACATGAAGTGCTCACGATTCAGACCTTTCGCCTATGGATCTTCCTCCAAAAATGAGCAGATTTTCTAGTCTTCTCTAGTTAGGGAAGGGAACAGAGCAGAACTGCAAATTTTTTTTTTTTTTTTTTTTTAAAGAGAGGAGGACAGTGAGAGAGAGAGAGAGAGAAAGAGAGAATCAATTTTTATTGAGTTTTTCACATGAATTTCATTGCTCTGACACTTAGTTGTGTACTTGGGTTGCTGGGGTTTGAACCTGTGTACTTGCGCAAGCGCTGTAACCACCGAGCCATTGCTCCAGCCCCAAAATCTTTTTTAAAAATTCATGTATGTATGTATGTATGTATGTATGTATGTATGTACCAGTGATTGAACCCAGGGGTGCTTAACCACTGAGCTACATCCACAAACCTTTTTTTTTTTTCTTTCAGGACTGAGGATGGAACTCTGGGCCTTGTGCGTGCTAGGCAAGCGCTCTGCCACTGAGCTAAATCCCCAACACCCCCCCCCTTTTTTTTTAAAGAGACAGAAAGAAAGAATCAATTTTATTTAGTTTTTCATGTGGCTTTTGCTGCTGTGACACTTCGTTGTGTATGTGGTGCTGGGGTTCAAACCGGCACCCTCATGCATGCCAGGCAAGTGCTATAACCGCTAAGCCACTGCTCCAGCCCCATAGCCCATTTTTTAATTTTTTATTTTGAGACAGGGTCTCACTAAGTTGCTTAGGGCCTCGCTAAATTGCTAAGGCTGGCTTTGAACTTGCCATCCTCCCACCTTAGCCTCCTGAGTCTTTGGGATTATAAGCGTGTGCCACCATGTCCCACAGCATTGCAAAATTTTGATGCCCTCTGAAAGTGGGGAAAAGCAGGGATGCCACTAACTTTACAGATGGAGAAAAATGGCTAAGTCTTTTTTTTTTTTTCCCCCTTTCCCTGTTGTGGGCTAGAAATGCAACCCAGGTCCTGGCACATACTCTACCACAGAACTATACCCTCAGCCCAGTGAAATCTTTGTGTTTTGCAAATTACACAAACTCAATGGTATAAAGCTAATCCTATTAAGGATTTAGAACAATTAAATTAACATCCCAACCACTGGCATAAATAAGTTCTGCCTTGCTTTAGGCAAGAGGCAGTTGGATTAAAGTTGTCAATTTGCAAAGATGAATTATGTCATATAATGGTCAAATTTGAATAAATTTCCCTTATTTCTTTCCATGTTTTGCTCTCCTGCCCAAAAAAGCTGTCCCTTTTTATTTTTCCTATTGGGCCCAGAGAATAATAAACTTTAAAGAAGCTGAATTCTACCAACATTAAAAAAAAGAAGCAAGCAGCTGAATCCTGATAATATTCCTGGGTCCCTGATGGGTCATCCCATCAGGAAACCTGTGTGGGCCATGCAAGGAATGAAGACAATTAGTACAATTAGGAGTAGCAAAGACCAAGGACCTTAATTGGGGTTGAGGGGAACACTAGATTCAAGGAAGATGATTTGATGGATTTCAACCTTTCATTCATTCTATAGGAGTGAGGCTGAGAATTAAATACACTTCCTTATGTGGCCTCCACCACTATGATGAACTTCCTAAAGTTTCTTTTTCTTTCTTTTTTTTATTGTCCCAGGGATTGAACCCAGGGGTGCTTAACCACTGAGCCATATCCACAGCCCTTTTTATTTTTTATTTTGAGACAGAGTCTCGCTAAGTTGCTTAGGGCCTCACTAAATTGCTGAGGCTCCCTTTGAACTTGTGATCCTACTCAGCCTCCTGAGCCCCTAGGATTACAGGCACGAGCCACCACACCTAGCTGAACTTCCTAAAGTTTTAAAGATTCTTTTTTTAGATTAAAGAAGTTTGTTTTTTTTTTAAGAGAGAAGGGGAGAATGAGAGAGAGAAAAAGAGAATCAATTTTATTTACTTTTTCATTTGGTTGCATATGTGGTGCTGGGGTTCGAACCTGGGTCCTCAAGCATGCCAGGCAAGTGTATTAAGCAGGGTTGGAGCAGTGGCTCAGTGGTAAGGTGCTTGCCTGGTCTCCTGTTTGTCTGGAGACCAGAGCAACGGAAACCAGATTGAAAAAAAAAAAAAAAGAAGTATTAAGCACCCAAATAAATATCTGATTGTCCACTAAAAGACATTCTGTTTATGGGAGAAGGATTTATTTTTAAAATTTAAAATTTTATTTTATTTTTGTGGTTCCTGGGATCAAATCCAGGACCCCACTAAATGTCAGGCAAGCATTCTACTATTGAGCTATACCCCTAGCCCTAAAAATTTCAGAAATAATCTTATGACTGCTTTTTCTTGGGTATTCAAAAATACATCTTATTTTATCAAATAATTTCACAAAGTGGAAAGATTCAGGCTTCACTGTTCCCCCTGCTTTCTACTTACCCCATTTGCCTGTTGGATGGTGGAGCCTGTGTGATGACTGAGGTTGGGGATGGAAGGGTTGGATGAAGTGGATCATAGCCTAAGTGGAGAGGCAGGGAACCAGGTCGGACGATGGTGGGTGTTGGGGTAGAGATCACAACAGGCTTTGGGGCTACTTCCTGGGGAGAAGAGACCAACAAATCACAAAATGCTTTAAAGGATGCTTATAGGGAAATACATAATTAGTAAAATCTAGTACAAATTTATTGGAAAGAGCATTACAGTCACTTATGTAAATTATGACCTGATTCCATCACGATCATAACTCTCACACCTCACTCACCTATTCACAGGAATGCTAAGTTAAGAGCTCTTACCATATCCCTTTCAGGGATAATAGCTAAATAAATAGTAGTTGGAAAATCACCTGGAATTTTTGGAGATGCACTATAATACCATATAAATTCAAAGGATTATTACAATTTTTCACAATCCATGCACTTTTTTTTTTTTTGATACTAGGGACTGAACCGAGGGGCGTTTAACTACTGAACCACATCCCCAGCCCTTTTTATTTTTTTTATTTTGAGACGGTCTTGCTAAGTTTCTTAGGGCGTTGCTAAATTGCTGAGGCTGATCTTGAATTTGGGATCCTCTGCCTCCTGAGCCACTGGGATTTTATAGGTGTGTGCCAACATGCCCAGCTCACAATCCAGATATTCTTCTTTTTTTCTTAAAATCCAGATATTCTAACTTGATTTTTCAGGTGTCTTCTGACCTCCAAGGTGATAAGGCAACTCAATATCTTTTATAGACTCCTTAAAAAAAGGGCTATGGAGCTGGGTCTGATGGCCCATGCCTGTAATCTCAGTGACTCAGGTGGCTGATGCAGGTGGATGGCAAGTTTGAGATCAGTCTCAGCAATTTAATGAGAGTTTTAGCAACTTAGTGAGCTAGTCTGAAAATAAAAAATAAAAAGAGCTGAGGATTCAGCTGAGTGGCAAGCATTCCTGGGTTCAATCCTCAGAACAAAAGTAAACAAACAAACAAAAACTTAAACAATGGGGCTGGAATGGTGGCTCAGCAGTTATGGTGCTTGCCTGGTAGGCATGAGGACCTGGGTTCGAACCCCAGCACCACGTACACAACAAAGTGTCGGAGCAACGAAAGTCACATGAAAAACTGAATGGAACTGATTCTCTCACTGTCCCTCTCTCTTAAAAAAAATTTTTTTTTTGTTTTTTTGTTTTGTTTTGTTTTTTTTGAGAAAGAGGGTAGAGTGAGAGAAAGAGAGAATCAATTTTATTTATTTTTTCATCTGGGTCTTTTGTGTCTCTGACACTTAGTTATATATATGGTGCTCAGCTTTGAATCCAGGTTCTTGCACATGCCAAGCAAGTGTTCCAACTACTGCTTGAGCCACTGCTCCAGCCTCCCCCTTCTTCTTTTTTAAGAGATCAAGACAGAGAGAACGGGTCAATTTTATTTCTTCTTTCAGCTGAGTTTTGTTTTTCTGACACATAGTTGTGTTTATGGTGCTGGGGTTCAATCCCATGTCTTCATGCATGCCCGTCAAGTGCTCTACTGCTGAGCCACTGCTCCAGCCCCAACAAGATCATGTTGCAACAAAACATACTGCTTCTCCTTGTTAACTGGGAGGATCTTAGGCTGCTGGTGGCCATACATGCGTTGAATCTCCAGACAATTTGTAGAACCTGGTTGCTGATGAAAAGGGAAGCATGCAAGGATGGGTGTAATGTTTAGAGAGAAGGTAGTTTTGAGAACTACTTTTTGAGAAGTTACCAAGCTAAATTTGGAGGGAAGAAAGATGAGGTACACATTTTACCCATAGTGGAAACTAAAACTAACCACTGATGGAGCAGTATGGACTAGAGGAGACAAAAAGGGGCTTTTGAGGTTCTGATAATGTATGTTTTTCATTTGGGTGCTAGCTACGGTAGGCTATTTACTTTGTGAAAATTCAGTCAGCTACATACTTACACTTTATGTACTCTTCTATACATGTACTATGTTTCAGTAAGTTTTTATTACTCTAAAGCCATTACAACAAAAATACTTTTTTTTTTTTAAAGAAAGAGGGACAATGAGATAGGGATAAATAATCTTTATTTAGTTTTTCATGTCACTTCTGTTGCTCTGACACTTCGCTGTGTACGTGGTGCTGGGCTTCAAACTCAAGTCCTCAAGCATGCCAGGCAAGCACCATAACTGCTGAGCCATTGCTCCAGCCCCACAAAAATACTTTTTACATATGTAAAATCAGGACAGAGACCATTTCCAGCACCCAGAAGGTTCTACTGGTCCCTTCCCAATCCATGCCCTTCCTTCATGAGAGGCAGGTACTTTTTTTGGTGGTTGTTACTTTTTTCACAACAGGGTCTTGCTGTGTTTCTCAGGCTGGTCTCAAGTGATCCTCCCACCTTAGGATTCCAAATAGCTAGGACTAAAAGCGTGCACCATCATACCTGGCTCAACACACACTGTTCTGGGTTCTACAATCAAATATTTTTGCCTCTTCTAGAAACATATGGAAATGGAATTGTATTATATACTTTTTTTTTTTTTTTTAAGAGGGAGAGACAGGGGTTGGGGATTTAGCTCAGTGGCAGAGCGATTGCCTAGCATGCGCAAGGCCCCAAGTTCGATCCTCAGCCCTGAAAAAAAAAAAAAAAAAAAAAAAGAGGGAGAGACTGTGAGAGCAAAAGGGAGGGAGAGAATCCATTTTATTTTTTCATCTCGTTTTAATTTTTCTAACACTTAGTTGTGTATGTGGTGCTAGGGTTCAAACCCAGGTCCTCATGCATCCCAGGCAAGCGCTGAGCCACAGCTCCAGCCCTGTACTATGTACTTTTTTGCCTGATTTTATTATTGTTCAACATGTTTGTGAGATTTACCCATACACACACACACACACACACACACACACAATTTTTTTTAAAGTGAGAGAGAGAGAGAAAGAGAGAGAGAGAATCAATTTTATTTAGTTTTTCATGTGGCTTTTGTTGCTCCCACACGTCACTGTGTATGTGACACTGGCTTTTCAACCTCGCACATGCCAGGCAAGCGCCACAACTGCTGAGCCACCACTCCAGCCCTGAGATCTACCCATATTGCTATATAATCCTTAGTTCTTTTTTTTTTTTTTTGCAATGCTGAGGATCAAATGAAGGACCTCACACATGCTACATGTTAGGCAAACCTTCTACCATTGCACTATATTCCCAGATCAGTTTATGCTTTTTTCTTTAAGAGAGAGAGAGAGAGAGAGAGAATCAATTTTATTTATTTTTTCATCTGGCCTTTGTTTCTCTGACACTCAGTTGTGTATGTGGTGATGAGGTTTAAACCCAGGTCCTTGTGCTTGCCAGGCAAGTGCTCCAACTGCTAAGCTACCACTCCAGCCCCAGTTCATCCTTTTTCTTTTCCTTTTTGTTTTTAATAAAGAGAGAGAGGGACAGTGAGAGAGAAAGAGAGAATCAATTTTATTTAGTTTTTCATGTGATTTCATTGCTCCGATACTTCATTGTGAACATGGTGTTGGGGTTCCAACCTATGTCCTCACACATGCCAGACAGTCACCATAACCGCTGAACCAACCCCCAGTTCATTCTTTTTCAATGTCATGTAGTATTCCATTTTAGAAATATACCACTGTTGATTATTTGGTGCTAGGATTGAACCCAAAACCTTATACGTTCTAAGCAGGTGCTTTACCATGGAGTTACACCTGCCAGACTCCCAGCTTCTTTATTCATCCTTTGGTTGATGAACATTCAGAATGTTTCTAGGTTTTTGTCTCATGAATAAAACTGCTACGAGCATTCTTACATATTTCTTTGGGTAGACATGTACTAATTTCTTTTCTATTTAGACTTAGAAATGAAATTGCTAGGCAAGAGAAAAGACATAATTTATCTAAATCTTCTGAACAATTAATATTTTTTCAAATATAATTAACCCTCCACTATATTAGTTTATTTGTGAATCAAAACTTAATCTATCAATTAATATTTGGGATGACTCCTGATAGAGAATTTTACCTTCTCCTTCAGGGGTGGGGAGCAGGAGCTAGAGGCAGGACTGTCTGGTGGGGATGAATCTACCTCCACTGGCTCCTCTTCTTTGATTTTGATGTCTGGTGTGGAAGGCAGAGACATGTCAAGGGGCCCAGCAGCACCCTGTTATGAAAGAGAATGAATGCAGTTCAATTTCATGATTCCCTTTAGGTTTAATGTATATCTTTCCAGTTATGAGATAAGGGTATATGCTTCTAGGAAATTCAGTCCTTGGTCAAAGCACTGAACTGCAAGTTAAAGTGTGGCTCCTATGCCTTACTTTTAACTCTAGTCAAATGATTTTATCTTTTCAGGAATTATATTTTCCTAACTATAAAATGAAGATAAGACCAGAGGTAAGCAAATGCTTATAAAGACCTGAAAACAAACAGAAGGATGGCATTTAAATCCATGCAAATATTATGATTATAATCTTTTTCAGGTAAGTAAAATGATTACTGAATCAAGTGCCTGCCTGTTCCCAACCAACTCTGTTGGCTGTTGAAGAGCTATGAATTCTTCCTCTGCCAACCACAATGACTACATTACCCAATTATCAAAAGCAAATGAAGACAAAATGGATATTAAAGTACTGCAAACACTGGGTAACTCACCATGCTTGATAATGACCTCACCCCAAAATCTGCAACTGAAGGTAAGAAGTTTCAGGGAGATAGAATCTTGGGGTAACAAAGAAAGGAAAGTCTGATCATCTGATCAGTGAAAGAAATTAGAACTTGGTCCTAGGAGCAGGAATAAACAAATGAGAAGGTAGAGTTCTTTCCTGCCAGTGGTGTGATGACCTCACAGAACGGTGAAGCTGTAAATGGCTTTGCAGGGAATAGTAAACTTTTTGAGATAAATGACTCTGACACTGTACCACAGGGTCTACCATAACTAGTTCAGTCTCATGACAAACTGGAACTTTTGTTTCATTCTTCCCATATCCTACACTTCTTAGTGAAAGAGGAGGTTATTTCTTTTACCTTGTACCTTAATCTCTAGAAGCCTTCTAGGTAGCTAGTTGAATAAACTAAAGATGGTCTGGTATTTACTGCATTAAAGAAGGTAGTAATGGTTCTTTCTACCCAGTCTGATGAAGGTGAGCAACAGCAAAAATGGTTTCATCTTGGCTTCATTCTTTCTACATTGCTAAGATAGCAGGTCCGATTTAGCTAATTCTGAGAATCCTTAAGTGAGAGATTGGTGAGAAGGTGAGGCCTCTAAGGGAAGCCAGTTTTCTTGAATTTTCCTATGAAGAATTTGGTATAGGGGCTGGAGTGGTGGCTCGGTGGTTACAGTGCTTGCTTGGCATGTACGAGTACATGAGTTCAAACCCCAGCACCATGTACACAACGTAATGTCTGAGGAATGAAAGTCACATGAAAAAACTAAGTAAAAAAATTACTTCTCTCTCTCTCTCTCCCGCTGTCCCCTCTTTCTAAAAAGAATTTGGTGTAAAAATTCCTTATATCCTTGTGGAAATAATCTACTTACTTACTTTGGGGAGAAGGGGAAAACATCAGGAGAGGGGAGGAGGGGATGCTGTAAATAAAATTATATCACATAAGGGACTGGAGAGGTGGCTAAGCGGTTATAGTGCTTACCTGGCATGCATGAAGACATGGGTTCGAACCCCAGCACCACAAGTGTTGGAGCAATGAAAACCACATGAAAAACTAACTAAAATTGTCTCTTTCTCTTAAAAAAAAAAAATCACATAAGTTGAGGTAATTGAGAGATGAGGGACCTGGGTCTCTAAAGGTTTCAGAAGATTATGGGTTGTTCTGCCATTTGAAACAGGCAGGGTATAGTGGTATGGTGGTACACCTCTGTAATCCTAGCAACATATGATGCTGAGGCAGGAGGATCACAAGTTCAAAGCCAGCCTCAGTAATTAGCAAGGCTCTTAGCAAGACCCTGTCTCAAAATAAAAAAAAAAAAAATGGGCTGGGGATGTGGCTAAGTGGTTAATCACCTCTGGGTTCAATCCCTGGTACCAAAAAATAAAATAAAATAAAAAAAAGAACTACAGATATATGTCACAAAGTTTCCATGTCCCACCTCCTCCACTTTTTTTTTTCTTTATAGTTATAGGGAGACAGCATGAAAAGAAGGTCATGGAAAGCTGTGAAACTTTGAGAGAACTCTAATGGTAAAAACACTTTATGTAGCACTCTCACAAATTAAACTGGATAGAAAAATCAGCTAAAATTATCTTCATTTATTTGCTGTCTTCCTTTGGGAAAGAGTTCACATGGAAATTTTTTCTTTTTTTTGCTACTAGGGATTGAACCCAGGGGTGCTTAACCACTGAGCCTCATCCAGGTCTGTTATTTTTTATTTTGAGATAGGGTCTCACTAAGTTGTTTAGAGCCTTGCTAAATTGCTGAGGCTGGCTTTGAACTCGTGATCCTCCTGCCTCAGCCTCTAGAGCTGCTGGGACTACAGGCATGCACCACTGTGCCTGGCTCCATGGAAATTTTTTCTTAGTTCTGGGTTTTCTATATTCTTTTTTCCCAATTTTATTTATTTTTTCATCTGTCCTTTGTTTCTCTGACACTTAGTTGTATATGTGGTGCTGGGGTTGAAACCTGGGTCCTTGTGCACGCCACACAAGCGCTCCAACTGCTGAGCCACTGCTCTAGCCATTGGTTTTCTATATTCTGCTGGGATTCCACATCTCTCTACATCATGCAATTCTGAGGTACATGTGTTAATACCTGTTTGGGGATACAGATATTGGAATCTTTTCTGAATTATTAGGTAATGCAGGCCTGATTTTTATTTATTTTTGGTACTGGGAATTGAACCCAGGGATGCTTAATCACTGAGCCACATCCCCCGACGTTTGTTTGTTTATTTATTTATTTAGGTACTAGGTACTGATAAAGGGGTACTTTAACAATGAGCGACATCCCCAGTCTTTTTATTTTTTGTTTTGAGACAGGGTCTTACTAGTTGCATAGGGCCTCACTAAGTTGCTGAGGCTGGCTTTGAACTTGTGATCCTCTTGCCTCAGTTTCCCGGACCACTGGGATTACAGCATGTGCCACCAGACCAGGCAGAAGATTGGTTTTTGATGAAGATGGAACTGTGCTAATCCATCATCTGGACTCTCTAAAGTTCTGGATGGCTGACTAGGTTTGGTATTATTTGTTTTTATAGAACCAATCCCATAATTTTGTTTCAGCCAATTAAGCAAATTATCACAAGGCACAATAATAGCCTAGATCAGAACACAACCAGTTGTATTTTTTCACAAGTCCCGCCTCTTGCCTTTTTCTCATCCTCATCTGTAGCTTTCTTGAATTCATGTTCAAAGGAGCTAGCTAGTTCATTGAAGAGCCCCACCTCCTCACAGTTTTTCAGGAATCTAGTTGGAGTAGGAGTTTGATCTGCAAACATGAAAAGAAAAAGAAAGTTATTTTTGACCTGAAATTAACACTTAAGTACACAGAGAACAAATTTTTATAGTATTTGGAGACAGTTTGTGTTTGGGCAAATTTGCTGTTATAGAGCTCTAATAGGTGAGGACTAGGCCACCAGAGGGTGTCCGTGTTGTGTTGCCTCAAGGCCCCAGCAGGGGGAACATAGGACAATGTTTTGTTGTTGATATCCATGTACCCACCTTTTGCTTAGTGATGTTTTTGCTGCCTTTACCACAAAATGAAACAACCAACAGAAGTGAAGGTTTGCAAAATCTCTAGCTTTGAATAGTAGGTAGTTAAGCAGTGTTTTCTTTTTAAATTTACTCCCTGCTCAGTCTGTTTATTTGTATTTGAGATGGGGTCTCTTTCACTATGCTGCCCAGGCTGGTCTGAAACTCTGAACTCAAGTGATCCTCCTCCTTCAGCCTCCTGAGTAGCTGGCAGTACACACAAGACGCGTGCCCACCCTACCCAGCTTCTCTATTAGTTTTGAAGTAAGAAGGTATGGATATAAAAATCTGATGAAGAGAAGAAACCGAGTTGAGCTTGCTTATTAAAGCTACCAAATAAGAAATTGTGCAAGGTGTGGTAATACGCACTTGTAATCCCAGCTACTCAGGAGGTTGAGACAGGAGAATCCAAAATCTAAGTCCAACCTGGGCAATTTAGTGAGACCCTTTCTCAAAATGAAAAAAAAAAAAATTTTTTTTTTTTCCCAAAAAAGGGCTGGGATCAGGCATGGTGACACATGTCTATAATCCCAGGGACATAGGAGGCTGAGGCAGCAGGACTGTAAATTCGAGACCAGCCTGAACAATATTTTTTTTTTTTTTAAAGAGAGAGGGGCAGTGAGAGAGAGAAAAAGAGAGAGAGAGAGAATCAATTTTATTTAGTTTTCTTCATGTGGCTTTCGTTGCTCTGACACTTTGTTGGGTATGTGGTGCTGGGGTTTGATCTCATATACTTGTGCATGCCAGGCAAGCGCCATAACCGCTGAGCCACTGCTCCAACACCCAGCCTGAGCAACTTAATGAGACCCTGTCTCAAAACAAAAAATAAAAAGGGCTGGGGTAGAGTGCCCCTGGGTTCAATTCCTGCTCCATGCACACATAAAAGGGCTGGGGATGTAGCTCAAAGGTAGAACGCTCTTGGGTTTTTTCCCCAGTACCAAAAGAAATAATAATGAATAAAAATTTAAAAATAAAATAAAAAGAAATAGTGCCTTGTCTTTCAGTGATTGCTGAGGTATGGATTTGTGTTCGAGGCAAATCTAGGGGTTTGAGGAGCACGACAGCAGTATCACAAACTGAACTAGAAAAGGAAACTGCAAACAATAGAGCTCATTTCGCAGGGACCTGGGCCCAGAGCAAATTCCAGAAACCAGGATATTTGGATTTAGACTTGCCAGCCAAAAAATATCCCCATAGGGGCTGTGCAAATCTTTTCCCTAACAGAATGTCTCTGCTTTTAGGGAAAAGAAGCCTCTTGGAAATCCATGGGAACTTTTTAAGCAATTTGAATTTTAAATATGAACTTCCTGGGGTTGGAGCGGTGGCTCAGCGGTTACAGCATTTGCCCAGCACGCACAAGTACACGGGTTCAAACCCCAGCACCATGTACACAAGCTAAGTGTGGGAGCAACAAAAGCCACATGAAAAACTCAATATAAATTGATTCTCTCGGTCTCCCTCTTTCACTGTCCTTCTCTCTTTAAAAAAAAAAAAAAAAAGAACTTCCCCCTGCTTCTCCAGAGTTGAACTTTATTCCCTGATTTTAACTCTATGATGGTTTTTTCCTTGATATTTAGTCCCATCAGTGATTCATCTACTGCCTCAAACAACTAGACTGAATGACAGAAATAGAATAATGTTTAAATTATATTTTAAGGAATGAGACCTGGGGTCAAAATTGTCCCTTCTAGCATGATCAATTGGAAATAGACCCAAGGGATTATCCATGAACACAACATTCTTTATTTTTAAACTTAAACAAAACCTCTTCTGTATCTGTGTGTTCGGAAAAGTTACCACTACCTCCCAAAATAGTTTTAAAAGGTTCTCTGGCAGCTTTGGTTGGCTAAGGATAAAGCCACTTTCCCTTCACCCAGGAGCCAAAAGAGGTAGTATCATCCCTTACACTTAGAATGCTTCAGAAAGGGCTCACACAAAAATAAAAAATTACAACTCAAGTGGAATAGGAGGGGCAGCTAAGGGCCTGGTGATGACAGAAAAGAAGCTCTAGACCCCTAATGGGAGCTCATTTAAACCTTTCCCACACTCTGCTGTTCACAGTAATTTCTGGTTTTTATTTTAAAGGTTCCCTTATGTTAAATCTAATTCCTCACCTTCCAAGTGGCCTCCAACCTTCAGTGGCTGTGGGTCCTGAACAAATGGGCTAAAAATATGAAAGAAAACTCTGAGACTCCCTTGATGATGCCTAAAATATCAATGAGTATCTACTAAGCTGGGAGTGGTGGTACAGGCCTGTAAACCCAGTGGCTTGGGTGGCTGAGGCAGGTGGATCTCAAGTTCAAAGCCAGCCTCAACAACTTAGTGAGGCTCTAGCTAATTACTGAGACCCTGTCTCAAAATAAGATAAAACAAGGGCTGGGGATGTGGCTCAGTGCTTAAGCACTGCTGGGTTCAATCCTTGATACCAAAAAAAAAAAAAAAAAAAAAAAGAAAAGAAAGAAAGAAAGAAAGAAAAAATCAGTTAAGTATTTACTGAATATTTTCTTTGTGTTTTGATGTTACATGCATACACTTAGGTATATATTGGGGAAGGAATAGGAGTATAGACCAAATGTAAGGCGTGGGTCTTACTCTATAGAGAATTAAGAGAATATTTTCTAGCTGAGGAAATAAAACTAACATTCACACAGTATCACACTGGGATAACATGGCAATGTACAAAAATCAATGCTACGTGCACTTGAGAATAAAATTATCACAGAAATTAAATAAAGACACATTAATGATACAGCTGTTACATTTCAAGAAATAAAACTTGGGACTGGAGTGGTAGCTCAGCAGTTATAGTGCTTGCCTGGCATGCATGAGGACCCGGGTATGAACCCCAGCACCACGTAAACAACTAAGTGTCAGAGAAACAAAGACCAGATGAAAAAATAAATAAAATTGATTCTTTCTCTCTCTCTTAAAAAAGAAAAGAAAAAAAGAAAGAAAAGAAACAGGACTTGAACCAGGCCTTAGAGAATGACTGTAGATGGTAAAGAAAAGAGAACATCTGGAGGTTCAGTGCTACTGAACCCTACGACAATGATTAAGTTATTCCTTTGGCTGAATCTCCCACATGTATTCCTGCCTTCAGTCAAGATGGTCTCCCAGCATTCAAAGCACTGTCTATTCACCATATCTGGAGGCTAAGTAAGGGCAGTAGGGTAGGTGAAGGCATACAGAAAGGCAGGATATGGTTACCATAGGTATGGAGGAGGAGAAAAAGGTATGTTTAGGTCAAAAGATAATTGTTTTGGGGCTCAAAGGTTACAGCGCTTGCCTGGCATGCATGAGGATGTGTGTTCAAACCCCAGCACCACATACACAACCAAATGTTGGAGTAATGAAAGACTAAATAAAACTGATTCTCTCTTTCTCTCTCTCTGTCACTCTCTCTCTTTACAAAAAAAAAAAAAAAAAAAAAGAATTGTTTTGTAATATTTAAGTTATATATAAAGTTGGGTAAACATCAGGGCGCTAGGTTATGGACAATCTGAAAACCCATGTATAAATAGTCTTAACCATTAAGTACCAACTTTCCAATTCTGTAAGTATTTCAACTAAATTGATACCAGTGCATTAAGATAGGTTGGAAATCATAATCTAGAGCTAATAAACCATTTATTATAAAGAATGAGAATACAGATTGTTCATATTGGCAGACTGTCTTATAAACAGATAATGGGCAAATATGGTATCTGGGACAATGGGACAAAATGGGTTAACATAAGATAATGACAGATTTTGACCACAGAGTAGAATTTAAAGAAGATTGACTATTCAATAGTATGGTGGATAGATTAGAATAAGACTAGTCAAGAAATCTGACCAGGAGACTTTGGAGGAATCTAAGTATGAGGACAATGGTAGAATAAAAGGAATGCTATCACTTGGATTCCACTTAATGTTAATTCTCTCAATAGTACTGTTGTTTGGATTATTCACTTCTATTTTTCTGCAAATACTAAAATTATTTCATGCATGTATGTCCAGATTTAATTATGTTTTACCTACATATATACCTTTATCCTATCCACTCTTCCCTAAGATTTCTTCTGGGTTTTCTTTCTTTTTTCGCAGGGAGGGACCAGGCATTGAACCCAGGAATGCTTAACCACTGAGCCACATACCCAGCCATTTTTATTTTTGAGAGAGGGTCTCACTAAGTTTCTTAGAGCCTTGCTGAGTTGCTGAGGCTGACTTTGAACTTGAGATTCTCCTGCCTCGGCCTTCCATGCTGCTGGGATTACAGGCAGCTACTACCACACTCAGCTCCAGGTTTCTTAAGAATTGTTCGTGACACTATCCCTACTCATATCCTTTTCCCAGGGATTAGAAATCTAAAAGCTCCTGGGAAAGTGCCTGTGCACACAGTAGATATTCAATAAATATTTGCTCAACTGATATGGAATAGGTGATTTATAAGGGCAAGTCTCTTTCATCCTATGTATTAGTATGGAGAAGAGGTTTTGTCTCTCCTCCATGTCTATGATAGCATTGTGGCTTATAATACTTACAGAAATTGTTCTTTAACTGATTCATTAACTATTACTAATAGCCAGCAAATGAATACACTATTGAATAGTTAACTTACTTAGCATGGGTTAAATTAGAACCTTTCAAGGTATCAAAAAAAAAAGTCTACTTTGGTTTGTGTGCCTGTTTAGCTGCAAATGATATAAAAGAACTACACTAGAAGGTTTGAGAGCAGTTACTAAGAGTGATCCCTTGAGAATAGTGCATGGAAGCAAGACAATATCTAAAACAACTGGTGGAAGGTTCCAGGTCACCCAAATTGGCTTGGAAAAGTCTCACCAACTAAATGTCTTATTTGGGTTCTGGAAATGTGCCCTCAGTGGTGTCTGGGTTTACAAGGGAAGCTGAATTTACGAACTGATAATCTGCTTGCTGGAAGAAAACTGATACACAGTGGAAGAGAAGCAGCCAGGCTATGTGGGCATTTTGCCTTTTTTTTTTTTGCTCAACCCTTCACTGTGGGTAGGGGGAAATGGCAACAAAATCTTTTGTCTGTAAATCTTCTAAAGTCTTAATAAATAGAAAACAAGTAGGAAATAGATTGAAAAAAATTAGAACAAACCCTCAATACATCTATCCTCAAAAACCATTGGACACAACAATCTCATTACTAAAAACAGTGGAAAGCACAACAGAAATTTGGGAGCTTTTAGTGTTCCTGTTACCTGATTAAATGCAGATCACATGAGGGCTACTGAGGGGAGAAGGGGCATACAGCTCCCAGCACATCTGGTCCCTGGTATTAATCTTAACTGTCTGGTGATAGCAAGGCATGTGGTTTTTGGGGCAACAAATACCTGCAATGATGACTGAGTCAGTTCGGGCTGGGCCAAATTTCAACGTCATCTCGTGCTTGTGTTTATGAACTGCCAGGTGGTCCTCGTTTGTAAATCTCTGAAATGAAACAGAAATGGAGATATGAAACAAACAAATAAAAAACCCCCAATACAGTTCCTTTTTAAAATATCCACCAAACATATTACCAAGAGGTTAAGCCCTAAAAAGAAGAAGAAAATATTGGAAATGATGAAAGGAGAAGAGATAGAGAAAAAAAGGTACTGCTGGGAGGCAGGGATGAGAGGAAAGGGGGAAGACCATAGCACCAACTGCTCTGTAATATTAAGTCCAAATGATGGAAACGCACAGATTGTTGGTGAAGTGGGGTCCAGGAGGAAGCTCCAAACGAAAAAACATTAAGGCAAACTTGCAGTGAACAAGGGGAAAACAATTTTTAATAATAATAATAAAGGGAGAAAGGAAAGGCTGGGCACATGGTCATCACAAAAATAGGACATTTCAGAACAAAGCTCTCCATGGTGGGGCTGAATTGGACTACTTTATGAGTGGGCTAAAAGGGAGATAAATTATGCAGGATTAGGAGAACCATTTAACTTCCTGGCCCCCCACAGTGCTGCAGCAGGCGCCTGCACGGCTATTTGGCTCAGGATTTTAATGAGCCAGGATGGAGCTATAGAGGACAGAGGCCCAATGGCCAGCAATAATGGCATACACCAGCCCCATCGGCCAAATGCTGTCTCCCCTCATCGGGCAGCCTGCCTGGGCTCCATCAGCTATAAAGGGGCTGCTACAATGTTGCTAGCTGTATAACAGCAGAATAAAAATGCTAGCAAAAAAAAAATTTTTTTTAAGGGTAGGGAGGAGCCTGTAGGCAGGATGAGGGAAAAGAAGATGGTGTAGAGATTTTATTTGTTTAGAGGCTTGGGTTAAAGAACAATGAAGAGGTATGGCAAAGTCTACCCCAGTCTATGACTAAATAAGACAGGGTTACTGGACCACAATTTATACTCCTACCTCCGATAAAGGAAGACGTGAAAGGACTAGATGAACGGCAGTAATTCAAAAAGAATAGTACCCTCAAAAGTCCTTTTGTGGCTGCTGGTCATGTACCTTCATTAAAACATGCCTGCAACACAGGAAAAGCCTGGATGCTTCAGTCTACTTCTTCACCAGGGAGGCTCTGACACTTGACTCTCAGTCTCTTTGTTTCTAAAAATAGTGATTGATTGCTTAGTCCCCCTTTCACTTTCTTCATTAGATATACATTTCCCACCAAACACTACACCTTTATCCACAACTTATCTACAAAACAAATACACAGGAGTTGGCCACATCCTAGCTCCCATGAGTCTGGAAAACAAGATTAAATTGTCTTGGCTCTTTTATTTTACCCTAAAGTAGCTTTTCTCCAAATTCACATCTAAACCAGGTTAAGATACAAATTCCTTCCTTCCAGGCAAGGTGTACATGGCCTAA
>PVKS010008258.1:32224-69241 GCA_004027875.1 Aplodontia rufa
TAAGGGATGGCGGGGGGGTGGGGTGGGGTGGTGGTGGTGGAAAGATAATCTGTTAACCAGGAAAATACAGTTAAACAAGTTACTGTAGAGGGTCTGTGACTGCCTGATATTTGATAAAATGAGCAGGACTTAAGTCTACAATGGAGGAAAATAAAACAAAACAAAAACAAAAGGGACATAAAGAATATGGATTGAATAGGCTTATTGATTCTGGTAACCATAGCAATCTTTTTCAAAAATATGTTTATAGGTAATTCAAGGAAATTTCATGTGGGTAGTATAAAAAAATGCACAATATTCTAGAACCTATAAATGATTTTTAAGCAAGAAATCCTCTACTATCAAAAATCTAATTTGCTTAAGATTTTAAATCTTGCTTAAGATTTTAAATCTCTATCAGGTTTTGCTCTGGTTAAGGTTGTTTACTATTTTTATTTATTTATTTATTTTTGAAGCTGTAAATTGAATCCAGGGCATGATAGGCAAGCACTTTACCACTGAGCTACATCCCAGCCCCTTGTTCAATATTTTAAAAGTCAATTCCTCCCTTTGACTACTACAACTCTCTGCATAGTTCTGACATGTTTCATCTGTCTAGTTCTTGTTCCTCTTTGCTGCATACCCATGTCCTTCAACATCCTTCAAGTCACCCTTGAACTACTTTTTTCAAATAAAAACCTGGGGCCTGGGGCTGGAGCGGTGGCTCAGTGGTTTCGGCGCTTGCCTGGCAAGCATGAGGACCCGGGTTCAAACCCCAGCACCTCGTACACAACTAAGTGTTGGAGCAACTAAGGCCATGTGAAAAACTAAATAAAGTTGTTTCTCTCTTTCTCTGTCTCTCTCACTGTCCCTCTCTCTTAAAACAAACAAACAAACGAAAAAAAACTGGGGCCTGAAACCCACTAGAGTATCTCAGAGGGTTTAATAAATGTGAGCACAGGGAAAAATTACATTTTTTCCCACTAGCCGAAATTTGGTATTTGTAATTCATAATAGAAATTACACACATTTTTACAGCACCTTATAGTTATTACAAGGTATCTCAAAATATTTCCCCCCACTGGGGATTGCATCTAGGCCTTTGCATACTAAGTACATACTTAGCCATATCCCCTGACAACTGAAAATATTGTTTTTTTTTTTTGTTTTTTTTGTGGTAGTGGGGATTAAACCCAGGGGCACTTTACTCCTGAGCTACATCCCCAGTTTTGTTGTTGTTATTGTTATTTTGGTACTAGGGATTGAACCCTGGGACACTTAACCACTGAGTCACATCCCCAACAAGCACCCCCTCCCCCTTCTTAAAGAGAGAATCAACTTTATTTAGTTTTCATCTGGTTTTCGTTGCTCCAACACTTACTTATGTATGTGGTGCTGGCGTTTCAACCTGGGTCCTTGCTCATGCCAGGCAACTGTGATACAGCTGAGCCACCACTCCAGCTCCCTCAGCCCTTTTTTATTTATTTATTTATTTTTTATTTTATTTTATTTTTAAAGAGAGAGGGACAGTGAGAGAGAGAAAAGGAGAGAAGCAATTTTTATTTAGTTTTTCACATGACTTTCGTTCCTTGGACCCCGTTGTGTACGTGGTGCTGGGGTTTGAACTCGAGTACTTGCACAAGCTAGGCAAGTGCCATAATCACTGAGCAACCACCCCAGTCCCAGCCCTTTTTTATTTTTGAAACAGGGTCTCACTAAGTTGCTGTGGCTGGTTTTGAACTTAAGATCCTCCTGCCTCAGCCTCCCAAGCCATGATTACAAGTGAGTGCCACCATGCCCAGAAACATTTTTATTTTGAAGCAGGGCCTCACTAAATTGCCAAGGCTGGCCTTAAACATGTAATCCTCCTGCATCAGCCTCTGGATTCACTGGTATTACAGACCTGCACCACACTATGCCTACTGAAAATATTCTTTATACTCATCACTACTTTGAAATTATGATAGTTAACATATGTACCACTAGAGCTTAATGCACGAATTAATTAAAAAGCATATACATTATCAGATATTTTTCATATGTTTGATAATTACATTACCACACAGTTTCCTTTAAAATCCTACATATTTTGTTTTATGAATTTAAAGCATTACTTACTGTTAAAGGAGGTCTACAACACAAAGAACATTCCTGAATAAACAAAAGTTTAAGTGTACTTCAGAGGAGGAAAAATCAAAAGGGAATAATTTTTTCTCTTTTTTTTAGAGAGACAATGAGGGACTGGAATGGTTGCTCAGTGTGGTTAGAGTGCTTGCCTGGCATGCACAAGGACCCAGGTTCAGACCCCAGCACCACAACTAAGTGTCAGAGAAACAAAGGCCAGATGAAAAAAAAAATAAAATTCTTTTTCCTCTCTTTCACTCTCTCCCTCTTTCTGAGACAGAGAGAGAGAGAGAGAGAGAGAGACAGACAGACAGAGACAGAGAGAATCAATTTTATTTTTTCATCTGTTTTTTTGTTTTCCAGACACTTAGTTGTGTATATGGCACTGGGGTTTGAACCTGGGTCCTCGTGCATGCCAGGCAAACACTACCGCTGAGCTACTGCTCTAGCCCCAAAAAGGACTTTTTTTTTAAAAGTGAGAGAGGGAGACAGTGGGAAAGAGAGTCAATTATTTATGCATTTAGCCTTTTTCTCTAACATTTAGTTGTATACATGGTGCTGGGGTTCAAACCTGAGTCCTGGCACATGCCAGGGAAGCACTCCAATTACTGAGTCATCACTCCAGTTCCAAAAAAAAAATAATTTTAAGAAGCAGGGCACTAGCCTAGTCTTGGCCCCAGGCATTTGTCCCTGCTATTTATAATGTAATTCTTGTAATCTTGGATAGGAGGGGGAGACTAAAATTTACGGAAGGGCTGAAGTGGTGCCACAGCAGCTAAGGTGCTTGCTTGGCAAGCATGGGGACCGGGTTCGAACCCCAGCAGCACAAATACAACTAAGTGTCAGAGCAACGAAAACCAGATGAAAAATTAATAAAATTGATTCTCTTGTCTCTCTCACTTTCCTTCTCTCTTTTAAGAGAAAAAGTTTGGGCTGGAGCGGTGGCTCAGTGGTTACAGCGCTTGCCTGGCATGCGCAAGTATGTGAGTTCAAACCCCAGCACCGAGTATACAACCAAGTCTTGGAAAACTGAAAGCTACATGAAAAAAATAAATAAAATTGATTCTCTCTTGCACGCACTTTCTCTCTTTCTCTCCCTCTCTCACATTGTCTTTAAAAAAAAAAATACAAAAAAAAGTTTACTGAAGCTTTTGGTCAAAATGAATGACAACCTGGCTACTTTTATTTTCTTTCATTTATTGGAAGTTAACATTTTGGGGCTGGAGTAGTGGTGGCTCAGCACTTGGAATGCTTGCCTGGCATGCAGGAGGACCTGGTTTGGAACATACACAACTAAGTGTCAGGGAAATAAAGGCCAGATGAAAAAATAAATAAAGTTGATTCTCTTTCCTCTCTCTCACAATGCCCCCATTTAAAAACAAGAAAGTGAATGTTTTAATAATTCTCTAGAACCTTTCTACAAAGGTGTATCTTTGGTTCCATGTCTTTGAATATTTAAGAATCAGAGAAAAAGAAATGTGGATTTGGTGAAGTCTGAGGCCAGCTTCCTCCCTGTGGGATCAGAATCAATCATCTGACACAGAAGAAAAACAAGAACAAAAAAGGAATTCTCCAGATTAGGGGCTGGGAGTGTAGCTCAGCAGCAGACCACCTGCCCAGCATGTGTGAGGCTCTGGGTTCAACCTCCAGGAATGTAAAAAAGGAAAAAAATTTTCTCTAGATCAGTCTCCCCAACCCCCCATAGTGCTAGGTAGTGTACCTACGGACTTGTGCATGCTAGCAAATCACTCTTGAATTCATGCTTGGAGAACCATCCCTTTGAAAGCAATTTCTCAATTAAAATATCTAAAATTATTAAGTGATACAAAATTTTGATCTTAGTAAAATACAGAGTATTCTTTTGAATTAAACGGGTGGAGGAACCAGCTGTCATCATGCACACCTGTAATCCAAGCTACTCAGGAGGCTGAAGCAAGTTCAAGGCCAGCCTGTGCAATTTAAGACACCTTGTCCCAAAAGAAAAGTAAAAAGAGACTAGGGGTGTAGCTCTGTGGTAGAGTACCCCTGGGTTCAATTCCTAATACTGAAAAAAGAAAAAAGAAAGAAAGAAAAGGTGGATTTCCTTTTAAAATTACTGTCCATCACATTGTAACACATAATCTAAGGGACTGTAGACAGGGGGGAGGAGGGGAGAAGTGGAGGATGGAACATAGGGAGGGATCAAGAAAGCCAATCAATAATGTAGCATACTCTTCACCCCTGCCCCCACACACCAGAAGTCAAATAATATTTATGCAATCATTTAATTCTGGAAAATTCACAATCATTCGTATATATATATTTGCTATGGGGTATAACATAAAAGAATCAAGAGACTGCTGTGTGGGCAATGTGGTTTAGGATCAAATGCATATCATGTTACTTTATACACATTTATGATTATACAACAACTCAACTCCTTTAAAAAAGAATATTGCCCAACAGGTGCAATGGTGCATACCTGTAATCCCCAGCAACTGGAGAAACTAAGGGAGGAGGATCACAAGTTCAAGGCCTGCCTCAGCAACTTAGCAAGGGCCTAAGCAACTTAGTGAGACTGTCTTAAAAAATAAAAAGGGCGAGGGATGTAGCTCAGTGTAAGTACCTCTGGGTTCAATCCTCGGTATCACCTCCTCCAAAAAATTACTGCATGCCCATTTAATAATGTAGCTCCCCTATGTTAATAACCTTAATGAGTCTTCCTTTGTTCTCTGATCTTACCATATGACTATGGTTGTGGCAAATAGCTATTCAGGTAATACTCATGCTAGTTGTAGGATAGACAATTATAATATTAAATTATTAAATAATCTGTAGATACTAGCCATATCCAAGGTGGCAGAGAGCTGCTGGTAATTCAAAATAGTGGCTGAAGTATCTGAGTCACACTGGAGGAGGAAGGCAGTTTATATCTCTTTGGAAAGGATTTATATGGTAACCGAGAGTCTTACTTGCTCAAGTAAACTAAATTAGCAGAGTTTCCTGATGTAAATGAGGGGAGAAAAGGTATTGTGTGGTAATTTGCACCCCATGCAGAGGACAAGATCATTTAGATATGAACTATCCAATATGCCAGAAACTAGCTACACATGGCTATTGAGCACTTACAACGTAGGCTAATTTTTTTTTTGTACTGGGGATTGAACCCAGGGGCACTTAACCACTGAGTTACATCCCTAGCCCTTTTTATATTTTGTTTTGAGATGGGGTCTCACTAAGTTGCTGAGGCTGGCTTTGAACTTGTGATGCTCCTGCCTCAGCCTCCCTAGTTGCTGGGATTACAGGTTTGTGCCTCACATGCAATGTAGGTTAATGTGAACTAAGATATACTATTACTCAAACCATATACAGGATTTTAAAGATAATTTTTTTTTCAGGGCTGAGGACCGAACTTGTGTGTGCTAGGCAAGCACTGTGCCACTGAGCTAAATCCCCAACCCCAGGATTTTAAAGATAGTACCAAAAGAAAAAAAAATGAATGTATAACATCTCAATAATATTTATGTTGGGGCTGGAGTGGTGGCTCAGTGTTTGGAGCACTTGCCTGGCACGCACGAGGACTTGTGTTCAAACCCCAGCACCACACACACACAACTGAGTGTCAGAGAAACAAAGGCCAGATGAAAAAATAAATAAAATAGTTTTTTCTCTTTAAAAAAAAGTATGCTTATTACACGTTGAAATGATACTATTTTAGATATACTGGGTTAAATAAAAGGTACTATTAAATTTAATTTCACTTGTTTAATTTTAATTTTTAATGCAGCTACTAGAAAACTCAAAGTTACATATGTGGCTCACATTTCTTTTTTATTGAGAGATTTATTATAGAATAACCATACAAGTTTTTAACAAAATAATATAAAATGTGTATATATTCTGGATATTAGAATTACCCCCAGGAGTGCCCCCCACAATTATCCACCCTTATCCCCCCCTTCCCCTTCCCACAATATCTCTAAAAAAGTATTATGTTGTATAACATTACACCTTATCTGGATTTAACACATGATACTAGACAACCTCTATCAATGGCCAGGGTCTAGTTCCAGCCTCCACAGATGAGTGGAGACATTCGACTCTTGGTTCTCTGGGTTAAGCTGATTTTACTCAGCATAATTTCTTCCACAGCCATTCATTTACCTTCAAAGACTGCAATATCACTGTTTCTAATTGCTGTGTAGAATTCCATGGTATAAATGTACCAGTTTTTGGATCCATTCATCTGGGTTGTTTCCATAATCTAGCAATAGTAAATTGAGCTGCTATGAACATAGATATTGCTGTGTCACTATAATAAGCTGATTCTAAATCCCCGGGAAAAATACCCAGGAGTGGAATAGCAGGATTGTATGGTAGGCTCATCCCTAGTTTTTTGAGGCTTCTCCACACTGCTTTCCAGAGGGGCTGTACCAGTCTGCAGCTCCACCAACAGTGTGTTAGCGTGTGTGGCTCACATTTATGGATTGCGTTATATTTCTTCTGGATAGTCTCTGATCTAGATAATATGTTCAAAGATACTATGGGAATTTGACTTATGTCCTTGTAATACCAGCTACTAAGGAGGTTGAGGCAGGAGCATCGCTTGAGTCTAGGAGCCTGAGGTCAGCTGGAACTAATAAAATTGTGCGATCCCTGTCTTTTTTTTTTTTTTTTTTAAAGAGAGAGGTACAGAGAGACAGAGAAAGAGAGAGAGAGAGAGAATGAATATCATTTTATTTAGTTTTTCATGTGGTTTTGTTGCTCCAAAACTTTGTTGTGTACGTGGCGCTGGGCTTTGAACTGGCATGCTAGGCAAGCACTGTAACCACTGAGCCACCGCTCCAGCATCCCCCTTTTTTTTTAATAAGAGAGGGGGACAGTGAGAGAAAAAAAAATCAATTTTAGTCCGTTTTTTTATGTGGCTTTCGTTGCTCCAACACTTCGTTATTTACATGGTGCTGGGGTTCAAACCTGGGTCCTCGTGCACGCCAGGCAAGCGCAATAACCACTGAGCCGCCACTCCAGCCCCCCAAAAAGGGGAACTTCAATCATGTGCCAATCTTAAATCTTCTCCAAGTCCATTTTCTCTAAATACAATTTATATTGTATGGCAGTGGTTCTCAATCAGGGGCAACTCTGCTCCCCAGGAAATACCTGGCAATGTATGGAAACATTTTTGGTTCTCACAAATGAAGGGATACTACTTGACTTCTAAAGGGAAGGCCTGAGATGCTATATATACTACATAATGCACAGGATATAGCCTCTGTTATGGTTGTCCCCAAAAGCTGATATGTGAGACAAAGCAAGAAAGTTCAGAGGTGAAATGATAGGGTTAGGAGAGCCTTAACCTAATAAGTGCATTAATCACCTGAATGGAATAACTGTAACCAGGAATGATGCGACTAGAGATGGGTCATTGAGGATGTGCCCTTGGGGTTTATATTTATTTTGTTTGTCTGTTTGTCTCCCTCCCTCCCTCCCACCTTCTGGGTATCACGTCCTGAGCTGACTTCCTCCACCACACACTTCTGGCATGATGTTCTTCTGGCCTTGTCTCAGGCCCTGAGCAATGGAATCAGCCATTTATGGACTAAGACTTTTGAAACTGTGAGCACCAAATAAACTTTTTCACCTCTGACTTGTTCTTGTCAAGTCATTTTTGTCACAGCTGACTAACACAGACTTCAATACAAAGAATTATCTAACTCAAAATGTTTGTTGTGTCTTTGCTGAGAAACCATTCTACAGGGTAACAGAGAAAGAAAGAAATTTTATTTTTTTTAAAGAAAGAAGGACAGTGAGAGAGAGAGAGAGAGAGAGAGAGAGAAACAGAGAGAATCAATTTTTATTGATTTTTTCACATTGCTTTTGTTGCTCCAATGCTTAGTTGTGTATGTGGGTGCTGGGGCTTGAACCCGTGTACCTGTGCATGCCAGGCAAGCGCCATAACCGCAGAGGCACCGCTCTAGCCCCAAGAAATTTTTTAAAAAGGCTATTTTTAGTTTTCTTTGTCAAGCTGCCAACACATGCTTTTGGACCTGAAACTTGGAAGCAGCAGCAGCAGCAACAACAACAAAATAACCAGAGGCAGAAATAAAAAAAAACCAAAACTCCCAAACTTATTATAAAATGGCTAATGTGGGCTGGAGCGGTGGCTCAGCAATTTCGGTGCTTGCCTGGCATGCAAGAGAAACCACGTTTGAACCCCAGCACCATGTACACAGTGAAGTGTAGGAGCAACAAAAAGCCACATGAAAAACTAAAAATTAATTCTTTCTCTCTCACTGTCCCTCTCTCTTTAAAAAAAGAAAAAAAAAGCTGATGTACAACAGATCTGAAAATTAGGAAGATGGAGACACAGGTACTATGATTGAGATATAGCATAAATGGAATTCTCATGTACTACCTTGTTAGTAACAAAGAGATAATACCGAAGCCGCTAATTAAAACAATTTTGCCTTACTTTTGATTTTCACTACTTGATGAAAGAAAAAAAATAGCAGAAAGGAAGATTTTTGTTAGCTTAAGAAATGTTAAGAAGCACAAAATAGGAACTGAAGAGGTGGCTCAGCAGTACTGCTCTTTCCTGGCATATGTGAGGACCTGGGTTTGAACTCCAGCACCATATACACAACTAAGTGTCAGAGCAATGAAAACCAGATGAAAAACTAAATAAAACTGATTCTTTCTCTGTCACTTTCCCTCTCTCTCTTAAAAAACAAAGAAAGAAAGAAAGAAAAGAAAAAAAGCAGCAGCATAAAACCAAGTCAGAACTATGAGGGAGTCTGAAAACTTGTACTAGTTGCAGAATGGACAAAGTATAAAAAGTTCTTATTTACTTATTTTAAAGAGAGAGAGAGAGGAGCAAGAGAAAGAGAATAAATTTTATTTATTTTTTCATCTGGTCTTTGTTTTTCTGACACTTAGTTTTATGTATGTGGTGTTGAGATTTGAACCCAGATCCTTGTGCATGCCAGGCAAGTGCTCTAACTGCTCAGCTACTGCTCCAGCCCAGTATAATTTCTTATTAATAATTAATTTTCCATGGCACTACTTTGGTAAAAACCTTTTCCATTTCTAGGAAGTTTTCCCTTAACCTACACCTTTCTGTAATAGAAGAATCTGGAATGATTCCTCCTAGCAAAATGACTAAACAAACAGGGTTAAGTAAAACGAGTTAGGAATGGCCTGAAGAACAAAGATGGTGAGAACTGTAAAACAGGAATAAATCTCTATGAATAGAGTCTACTTTACATTTTCTTAAAAAAAGAGAGAATCAATTTTATTTAGTTTTTCATGTGGCTTTCGTTGCTGACACTTCGTTGTGTACGTGGTGCAGGGGGGTTCAAACCTGTATCCTTATACATGCCAGGCAAGCACTGTAACCACTGAGTCACCACTCCAGCCCCCTTACTTTACTTTTTAAAATAGAGTTATATAGAAAATGCATAAATCTTCAGTGTTATGTCTCAATGAATTTCTACATAAGTAACCATCACCCATATCAAGATATGAAACATTTCAGGGACTCCAGAATTTTTTCTTTTGGTTCTAGTAATTGAACCCAGGGCATCATGCATGAGTACTCTACCACTCAACTACACCCCCAGCTCATTTTTATTTTATTTTGAGACAGGTTTCACTAAGTTGCCCAGGCTGACCTCAAATTTGCAATACTCCTGCCTCCGCCTTGGAGTAGCTCAGATTCCAGGCATGAGCCACCATGTCCAGACTCTTATACTGTTAAATGAAATAATTATATAACACTCTATAGTAGGGGGCTAGAGTGGTGTCTCAGTGGTTATGGCCTTTGCCTGGCATATGTGAGAACACAGGTTCAAACCCCAGCACCACGGACACAATGAAGTATCAGAACAACGAAAGCCACATGAAAAACTACATAAAATTGATTCTCTCTTTTTCTCACTGTCCCTCTCTCTCTCTTTAAAAAACAAAAAAACTAACAGGAGCTGGAGCGGTGGCTCGGTGGTTACAGTGCTTGCCTGGCATGCACAAGGACACGTGTTCAAATCCCAGCACCATGTACAACAAAGTGTTGGAGCAATGAAAACCAGATGAAAAACTAAATAAAAATTGATTCTTTCTCTCATTGTCCCTCTGTCTCTTAAACAAACAAAAAACAAACCACAAAAAACTGTATAGTACCTGGCATGCATCATGTATTCAGCTAGTTCTCGCCTCTTTCCCTTTTGAAATCTCAAGGTAGACAAGTATTGTACTAAAAAAGTAATTCTTCTTTGCTGAATAATTCTAAGTAAGTCAATGTTCTTTTCATCTAGTCTACTCTCTTGGAAGTGTTTTTAAACAGCAGCACTGAGCAGAATTAAAATAATAGCTCAGGGCAAATGAGAGCTCAGGCCTAAAAGCTAAATTTTTGCCTTTGATTCTGAGCCAGGCACAAACATGGGCATTAGGAATATTAACAGTTTAAGCTAAATCCTTGGTAAAGCATTGTGCCCAGTTGAAATTTTTCTTCAAAATATATTCAATATCTAGCCAGATTCATTCTTTTTTTCTTTTTTAAGGCAGAGGGACAGTGAGTGAGAGAGAGAGAGAACCAATTTTATTTAGTTTATCATGTGGCTTTCGTTGCTCGGACACTTCGTTGTGTACGTGGTGCTGGGGTTTGAACCCGCATACTCACGCATTCAGGGCAAGCACTGTAACTGCCAAACCACTTGCTCCAGCCCCACCAGATTCATTCTTGAAATACTGTTTTTGGCTACCACAGTTTCAGTTTTTGGGTGGATCTGCCTCACATTTAAAACTGCTCTTACATCCTGACCTATGATGAATTCAAGTCCCTTTCTTTATTTTAGAAGAGTAGTTTAGGGGAAGCAGATATCAGGAAATGAGCTCTGAATACCTAAACTACCAAGGAAAACAGAAGGAATGAAGTTTATTTACCTCAGTGATAGTTTGAAAAGTCATTTGTGCTGAAACCTAACTACCCTTTCTCCCAAATTTCTGGGTTTGGCAGAACTTCATGAACTGCTTTCTTTCATTATAGTATCTACAATTGGGCATATTTTTTTTTCTTTTTAGAGAGAGGGTAACAAGGAGATAGGGGGAGAGAGACAGTAAAGAGAATCAACTTTATTTTTTCATCTGGCCTTTGTTGTTCTAACACTTAGTTGTGTATGTGATGCTGGGGTTTGAACCTGGGTCCTCCTGCAAGCCAGGCAAGCGCTCCAACTGCTGATACTGCTCCAGCTCCCAGCTGGGCATATCTTGATGAAGAAAAAAAAAAAAGAAAAGCCATAAAAAGCTAGAGAAACTATGGGGCATATGCTCTAGAATATAGTGAGCAGTGTTGAGCAGGTAGTGGAAAGCATACCTGTTCTGGTTTGGATGTGAAGTGTCCCCCAAAAGCTCATGTGAGAGGCAATGCAAGAAGGCTTAGAGGTGAAATGATTGGGTTATGAGAGCACGCAACAATTAGTAAATAGGGATTAAGTAACTGAATGGTAACTGAAGGCAGGCAGGTAGGGTGAGGCTGGAGAAGGTAGAGCCCTGTGGGTATGCCCTTGGGGTATATATTTGTTTTCTTTGGTACCAGGGATTGGTCCCAGGGGTGCTTAACCATTGAGCAACATCCCCAGCCTATTTTATTTTTTATCTTGAGACCAGCTCTCACTAAGTTGCTTAGGGCCTTGCTAAATTGCTGAGGCTGGCTTTGAACTTGCAACCCTCCTGCCTCTCAGCCTCTGAGGTGCTGGAATTACAGGTATGCGTCACCATGCCCAGCTCAGGTATATATTTGTATCTGGCAAGCAGAACTCTATTTCCTCATTGCAATGCCCTGAGCCATCTTCCTCTTCTCTTCCACACTCTTTTGCCATGATGTTCTGCCTCGCCTCAAGTCCAGAGGAATGGAGCCTGCTGTCTATGGGCTGAGACCTCTGAAACTGAGCTCCCAGATACACTTCTCCTCCTCTGAAATTGTGAAGTCTTTTAGTCACAGCAGCAAAGAAGCTGACTAAAACAATAACAAATCTTTTTTTTTTTTTAAACACAACTGGTCTTTGAACTTCAACTGATCACATATTCTGAAAGAAGAAACTGGGAGACAGATCTTCAAGAGTCTTCACAAGGATTTTTCACCCTCACTGCACTGCTTCTATTCCCAAAGCACAATATCACTTGTTTGAGAAAGGAAAGAAGGGGAGTGCATACACAAATGCACATACCTCAGTCAACATGACTTTCACTTCTACCTCAGTAAGATTAAGACTCCTCTTTCCTTCAAGAAAAAGGAGTCTGCTGTTTACTAAGTGAGTCACACATCCTGCTCTGAATGCTTCATGGCTCCTGAATGAATCATTTCAAAGTACAGGACTGTTCAACAAATAAACACAACCAGAGCAACAGCAGCTCATCATATGCTGCATGTGTGAGCAAAGTAATTTATAGAGGAAAAATAAGAACAGGAAATTTCTTCTCAAAATACTCTAAGAGAAAATGTTGTTAGGGGAATGAAGGCAACCAGAGGAGGAAAAATTTTCCCCAACATATTGGACCTAAAGTAAATTCATCTGGCTATGGATTGAAGGATTTTCTGTTTGGGAAGGCAGTATGAATATCTTAAAAAAGAGTCTGGCAGCTGACAAAAGTCTTGCTTTAGTAATGGGGCACAGTTTTATAACTTGAAAAAAATTTTCACTGTTAGAGTCTCAGACCTTAACAGGGCATATATTCAGAAATGCCCATCTCTACTTTCAAAGTAAATTTCATTACACAAAGAAGTGACAATTATTGTATACCCTTTCTACTTTATTTGATACCAGATTCCCTTTATTATAGAAAGGCCCCTAAGACAACTTTGGTATGCCAGAATTACACTGCTGTATGAAAGGACACTGGTGTCATGTCTTTGAAGGTCAATTTACTTTTTTCCAGTAACTGACTTCATTACTGAATTTTATTACCAACTAAAATGCCTATGCAAAATATATCAAATAAAAATAACGGTAATTTGTAAACTGCACCTTTAAATCCCTTCTTCATTTCCCAAACCTCTAGTGTTTTTTTGTTTTGTTTTTCTTTGGGTACTTGAGATTGAACACAGGGGTGGGCACTTACTAATGAGCTACATTCCCAGAACTTTTATTTTTATTTTTTTGTACAAGGGATTGAACCCAGGGGTGTTTAACCTCTGAGCCACATCCCCAGCTGGATTTGTTTTTTATTTTTAGACAGGGTCTTACTAAATTGATTAGGTCCTTGCTAAATTGCTGAGGCTGGCTTTGAACGTATGATCCTCCCTCAGCCTCCCAAACTGCTGGGATTACAGGTATGCACCATCATATGCCCAGCAGCCCTTTTATTTATTTACTTATTTTTTTTAAAGGTTGGGGGGCTGGAGCAGTGGCTCAGCAGCTACAGTGCTATGTGCGAGTACATGGGTTCAAACTCTAGCAGCACCCATGTACATACACAACTATCAGAGCAATGAAAGCCATGTAAAAAACTCAATAAAAAATTGATTCTGTCTCTCCGTCCTTCTCTCTCAAAAAAAAAAAAAGGGGGGGGGAGGGCAGTGAGAATCAATTTTGTTTAGTTTTCAAGTAGCTTTTGTAGCTGACACTTCACTGATGTACATGGTGCAGGGGTTTAAACCTATGACCTTGCGCATGCCAGGCAAGCACCAAAACTGCTGAGCTACTGCTCCAGCCCCAGCCCTTTTCTTTTTTTGAGACAGGATTTCACTAAATTGCTTAGGTCCCTACTAATTAGCTGAGGCTGCCCTCAGGCTTGCATTCTTCCCACATCAGCCTCCCAGAGTTGCTGGGATTACAGATATAAGCCACCAGCCACCACACCTGGCTCTAGTGGTAATTTTAATCACATACTTTCAAGCACTTTCTTTTGGGATCCTTATAACTTGAATTTTACAGATGGAGCAGAGGCATCCCACAGGTACCAAGCAGTCTCAAGAACTGAATTCCTCCTTTTACAAAGCAAATCCTGGGGTATCTGAAAAGGTGTGTATTAAGTCAACAAGCCAATGAGACGGAACAGAAAAATAATAATAAAGCTGTGGTCAACACTGAATTGTTTATTCTTTTCTTTTCTTTTCTTTTCTTTTTGAGAGAGGGATAGAGTGAGAGAAAGAGAATCAATTTTATTTATTTTTTCATCTGGTTTTTGTTTCTCTGACAGTTGTGTTTGTGGTGCTGGGGTTTGAACCCAGGTCCTCAGGCATGCCAGGCAAGCGCTCTAACTGCTGAGCCACTGCTCCAGCCCTGAACTGTTTATTCTTCGTCATTTTCTTACATCATCAAGTCAATGGTATAACTAACTATTCCTCTAAATAGCATAAGTTTTAAGTACTCAACCATATCTCACTGTTCATTTCTATTTTGGTTCTTGTTCCCCCCTGTTTATGTCAAATGTGAAAATTCATGAGCCTCCTGGGTGGGTTCTTGTGCCAAGTAAGTTTTAGGAGCCCAATAAATCACAGCAGAAAGGAAGCTGAGATCCAAAGGTCATGTACGTCAACTCCTGTAGTGATTAGGTAGTGTAGGAAAAAGGGTGGTACAGAAGTCCACCTTTATCCATAGTTTCACTTTCTTCAGTGTCAGTTACCTGTGGTCAATTTCAGTGTGAAAATATTAAACAGAAAATTCTAGAAATAAAAGCTACTTTAATTTTTGCAGTATTTGGAATTGAACTCAGGTGTACTCTACTACTGAGCTACATTCCCAGCCCTTTTGATTTTTTATTTTGAGATAATGTCTTCCTAAATTACCAAGCTGGTCTTGAATTTGTGATACTTCTGCCTCAGGCTACAGAGTAGCTGGGAATACAGGTGTTGGCCACCATACCCAGTTTATTTTTATTTATTTATTTAGCAGTGCTGGAGATAGAATCCAATACCGTGCTTATGCTAGGCAAGCACTTTATCTATGAGCTACATCCCTTGCCCTCATGTTTTATTTTAACAAATATATATATATATATACACCCCCCCCCAGGGCTGAGGACCGAACTCAGGGCCTTGTGCTAGGCAAGTGCTCTGCCACTGAGCTAAATCCCCAACCCCTTAACAAGTATTTTAAAAATATTTATTTTTAGAGAGAAAGAACAGAGTGAGAGAATCAACCTTATTTTTTCATCTTTTTTTTTTTCTCTGATGTGTGTTGTGCATGTGATGCTGGGGTTTGAACCTGGGTCCTTGCCCATGCCAGGCAAGTGCTCTAGATGACTGAGCCACCGATATAGCACCCTCATATATTTTAAATTGTACTTATTCTGAGTACTGTACTGAAATATGCTGTCCTGCTCTGTCCCACCCTGGGTGAGTCATTCTTTGTCCAGCATACCCATGGTGTATATACTACCCTCCTGTCACTTAGTAGCTGTCTTTTTTTTTTTTTTTTTAAGTAAAAGAGAGAATTTTATTTAGTTTTTCATTTGGCTTTCATTGCTCTGACACTTCACTGTGTATGTGGTGCTGGGGTCCAAACCTCGTCCTTGCACATGTGAGGCAAGCACCCTAACCACTGACCCACCACTCCAGCCCCACTTAGTAGCTATCTTATGTATCAGTTATGAGATCAACTGATAACTAGTGTTATAGTAGTAGCAAAGTGCTCTTGTTCAAGTAACCCTTATTTTACTTAATAGCCCCAAAGTACAAGGGTAGTGATCCCAGCAACTTGAATATGTTGGAGACAAGTTGTGAAGTGCTTCCTTCTTTTTTTTTTTTTTTTTAAAAGATGGAGAAAAAGAGATAAAATCAATTTTAATTATTTTTCCATCTGGCCTTTGTTTCTCTGACACCTAGCTGTGTATGTGGTACTGGGGTTTGAACCTGGGTCCTCCCACTTGCTAGGCAAGCGCTCCAACTGCTGAGCCACTGCTCCAGCCCCTGAAGTGCTTGAAAAGGTGAGAGTTCCCAATTTAAGGAAAGAAAAAACAATTGTAAGTTTGCTAAGATTCTAGATTCACCTAATTTTTATTAGTGTATTATTATAATTATTCCACTGTATTAGTTATTGTTGTTAATCTCTTACTGTGCCTAATTTATAAATTAAACTTTATCATAGGAGATATGTATATATAGGAAAAAATAAGAGTGTTTCAGGCATCCACTGGGAGTCTTTAAACATATCCCCCACAAGTAAGATGAGACTATTGTAAATATCATTTCTTATCAGTTTAAATGGAAAAGGTTAGGCACTTTTTAATTTTTAATTACTTGTCTTGGTGCTGGGGAATCAAACTCAGTGCCTTACTACTGAGCTACACTTACAGCATGGTATTTTGTTTTTAAACGTTGCTTACTATTTTATGCAATTGCTGGTTTAACTGTACTCAACCAAAGTCTTGGTCACCTCAACTTTTGCTCTGTGATTCCCAAGTATCACAGAAAAACAGTAAATATAATTGTTTTCCTTTTTCTTTTTTTTTTTTTCTTTTCTTTTTTAAGAGAGAGGGACAGTGAGGAACAGTGAGAGACAGAGAAAGAGAGAATCAATTTTATTTAGATTTTCTTGTGGCTTTTGTTGCTCGGAGACTTTGTTGTGTACATGGTGCTGGGGTTCGAACCTGCGTCCTTGTGCATGCCAGAGCAGAGCCATAAGTGCTGAGCTGCTGCTCCAGCTACCATCTCTCTCTTTTTTTTCCCCCAGGGCTGAGGACCGAACTCGGGGCCTTTCGCATACTAGGCAAGGACTCTGCCACCAAGCTAAATCCCCAACCCCTATTTCTCTCTTTTTAATAGTATTTTTTTTCCTTTTCTTTTTTTGTGCCAGGCATGTAAGCCAGGGGCATTTAACCACTGAGTCACTGCCAGCTCTTTTTACTTATTTTGAGGATAGGGTCCTGCTAAGTTACTCAGGCCCTCAATAAATTGCTGACATTGGCTTTGAACTTGCGATCCTCCTCCCTCAGCCTCCTGAGACACTGGGATTAGAGGTGTGTACCACAGAACCTAGCAGTATTCTTTTTTTTTTGGCAGGGGGAGGGCAGTATCAGAGATAGAAGCCTGGGCCTCATAGGTGCCAGGCATGTACTCTACCACTGAGCTATATCTTCAGTCCTTTTTTAAAGAGGGCACAGCCTGGAACTTGTAATCCTCATTCTTCAGCCTCTTGAATATTTTATATCAATAGTATTCTCATATAATTTTTTTCAGTAAGAACTTAAAACTAAATTATGTGTCCAAATGGCTTTAAAACTGAAATTCTGTATGGGTTATCAGGTGGTCCTGAAAAGACTTGTATAACAACTGCTTATGGAGAGGGGTGGTAGTAAAACAGAGAAAAGGAAGGGGTATTAGGTTGATAAAGATGCTATCAGTGGGCTGGAATGGTGGCTCAGCGGTTACAGCTCTTGCCTGGCATGTGCGAGGACACCGGTTCAAACCCCAGCACCAGAGCAACAAAAGCCACATGAAAAACTAAATAAAATTGATTCTCTCTTCCTCTCACAGTCCCCCCCCCCTTTTTTTTTCCTAAGAAAGAGGGGCAGTGAGAGAGACAGAGAGAGAGAGAAATAGAGAATCAATTTTATTTTAGTTTTTTCATGTGATTTTTGTTGCTCCAAGATTTCTCTGGGTATGTGGTGGCACGCAACTCGAATACGTGGGGTTTGAACTCGCATACCCGCGCATGCCAGGCAAGCACAGTTAACTGCTGAGTCACCAATCCAGCCCTGTCCCTCTCTCTTTAAAAAAAAATAAATAAATAAAGATGCTATTGGTGTTCTCTTATTTTTTTTTTTTTTAAGAGACAGAGGGAGAGAGTGAGAAAGAGAATCAATTTTTCTTTATTTTTTTTCACCTGGTCTTTGTTTCTCTGACACTTAGTTGTATATGTGGCGTTGGGGTTTGAACCCAGGTCCTTGCCCATGCCAGGCAAGTGCTTCAACTGCTAAGCCACTGCTCCAGCCCCTATTTTCTTTCTTTCTTCCTCTTTTTTTGTGTAAAGATATTTAATACAGAACATTTTTTTAAAAAATTAAATGCTTTAAACAAATAAAAAATATAATACCATAATCTGACAATGACCCGGTAGCATGCAAGAACTTCAGGCTGGAGAGGCTGTTTGCTCTTGGTGAATACACATTTAAGAAATTCCTATGACATGTGACTCTAAAGTGAATGTACGAATTGGCTGGAATTGATTATATGATTAATTTAAATTAAGGGCTGGAGCGCTGGCTCATCGGTTTCAGCGCTTGCCTGACAAGCACGAGGACCCGGGTTCAAACCCCAGCACCACGTACACAACTGAGTGTTGGAGCAACTAAGGCCATGTGAAAAACTCAATAAAGTTGTTTCTCTCTTTTTAAAAATAAAATAAAATAAAACAATAATAATTTAAATTAAAATATAAAGAAATGGCAATTTAAACACTGGCATTAACCTAAAGGAGTAAATTCAAGGTATTATAAAAAAAATCAAGGTAAATCTTTAGGAAGCAACCCTGTGCCTATGTCATCTGGAGACCCATACTCTCAATTTCTGCTCTTGATGAATCCCATTAGGAAAAATGATATATAGCATCCATCACACAACTGTCTCAAACAGCCTGTTTCCAAAATTACACATCTCTTTATAGACATCATGTATGAACAACTGGAAGACATCATGGAGATGGGCTCCCAAGTCTACTGCCACCCCAGGTGTGTGTGTGTGTGTGTGTGTGTGTGAGAGAGAGAAAGAGAGGAAAGAGACGAGAATCAATTTTATTTAGTTTTTCATGTGGCTTTCATTGCTCAACACCACATTGTGTATGTGGTGCTGGAGTTCGAACCTGCATCCCTGTGCATGCCAGGCAAGTGCTGTAACTGCTGAGCCACTGCTCCAGTACCACCCCTCTCCCTCAGCTGTGTTTTAAGGCATCATTTTTAATCTTGGGGCTTTAAGAACATCTTTTTTGCTTTGATTGGCTTCATGTCTCCATTTTCATCATCCTCGTAATTGGCATGATCTCTCTTCTTGGCACTTTTTTCCAAATGTCCCCACCAAGGTCTCATATCTTCTAGCCATCTCCTCATCTGACACATCAAGCTCTACTGTTCCATCTTCATATTTATCTTCTTCTGCTTTGTTCTTGGCGTTCATCTGAAGCATCAATTTCTCAACTTTGGGATTAAATCCTCTGAATGGCATTCTTCCATAAAGAAGATCTTCACACAACAAGAAACTCTGCTCCTTTATTATGACACTTGCTTTCTCTTTAAGCTATGGCAAATCCAAATACCAGCACTCTTCACTAATGATCTTCTTTTCTTCCTCTTCTAGCTGTTTCTTGGTTTCTGAGTCCAGGCCCCTTTGCATGAACTTTATGTGCATCGGACAACTTTGTCTTGCTATGCTGGCTCTCATGAGCCCCACCCACCCCTATATTCTATTTTTAAATTAATTTTGTTGGTACTAGAGATTGAACCCAGGGGCGCTTAACCACTGAGCCATATCCCAAGCCCTTTTTATATTTTATTTTGAGACAGGGTCTCGCTAAGTTGCTTAGGGCCTCACTTAGTTGATAAGGTTGTCTTTGAATTTGCAATCCTCCTGTCTCAGCCTAAACGGCAGGGATTACAATGCTATTGGTTTCCTAACTCCCATTCCCCACCCTTCTCCCTTGTTTGCTTTACCACAAAGGCAGAAAAGCCAGATACTTTCTCAGCCTTCCACGCAGTCAGAATTCAACCTATCCCACTAGAGGTGGGATAGAGGATGGTATTTCTAAGGAAAGCTTTTGTGTCCTTATAAAAGGAAGAGCTAGAACAGAATAGTACCTAGTGCCACCTCTCTTCTTTCTCTGATAGTGAGGCAGTAAGCATGAGGATTAAACCATAAAAGCCAGAAATGGTATAGTGAAGAGGAGGAAAGAATTTAGGTCCTTGATAAACTTGCTTAGTTGCCAAAACAGTCCCAATTCTCGACTTATTTTACAAGTGTTCGTATAGTGTTAAGCTACTCTTAGGTACTTGCAGCTGAAACCATTCCGAATCAAGATATGATGATTTTCAGGATGTATGGATTCTTCTTGGAAATGAAACATGCAAGCATGTATCTTATTCTGTCTCTCTCTCACTGTCTTTAAAAAAAAAAAAAGAATGTATCTTATTCTACATCATCATGAATATTTATCAGTTGTACATGAATAAATAATTCTATTTTCACTTTCACATAGTATGCCTAATAAATTACAATATCTTATCACCATCTATTGCCCCAAGCTTCCTTAGAAAGAATGTTTATACACTGAGCTTTCGGAAAGAACAAAATGGTAAAAAATATCTTATGATGCTACTCCTGAAACTGAGGCAGTTAAAGACCACTCTTCATTAAAGATGAAGTTTCGGGTTAGAGCCAAACCTTTTCTTATTCCTGACCATCCTTCTCCCTCAATACCTAATGTTTGGATATTTATTAAACTCCAGGGGCACTCTTGGGAACTATGGTTAAGAATTAACAAAGAGGGGCTGGAATGGTGGCTCAGATGTTGGAGCACTTTCCTAATATGCATGAGGATCTAGGTTCAAACTCCAGCACCACATACATAACTAAGTGTCAGAGAAACAAAGGCCAGATGAAAAATAAAAATTGACTCTTTCCCTCCCTCTCTCTCCATCTTTAAAAAAAGAAAGAAAGAAAAAAAAAGAATTAACAAGGACATAATCTTTCCTTAGATGGCAGCTACTTATGTGGATGGATTAAATGCTCAACAGACTATAAAGGACCAGTACATAGGAGCAGGGAATACCAGCAGTAGATCAGCTTGTCTTGGTCCTGTGTTAGTTACTACACAGCTAACTGCTTCCCCACAGCAGACCTTTTAGTATTCTACTTTCCAGATGTAGCCACTTAGTTGGGGTACCTTCGGAGTCCCTAAAGGATAACTTCAGTTCTTTATTTTTTTAAAGAGAGAGGGGGTCAGTGAGAGAGAATCAATTTTATTTAGTTTTTCATGTGGCTTTCATTGCTCCAGCACTTCGTTGTGTTCAAACCCATGTCCCCACACATGCCAAGCAAGTGCTGTTAACTGCTGAGCCACCACTCCTGACCCTAACTTTAGTTCTTAATGAAACAAGGAAAGCTTCCTTAAAATCAAAATAATTGCTAGGTGCGATGGTACACATGTATAAACCCAGCAGCTTGGGAGGCTGAGAGGAGGATCACAAATTCAAAGCCAGCAACTTAGCAAGGCCCTAAGCAACTTAATGAGACTTTGTCTTAGAATAAAAAGTAAAAAGGGCTAGGGATGTGGCTCAGTGGTTAAGTGCCCCTGGGTTCAATCCCCGGTACCAAAAAAAAAAAAAGGAAAAAAATCAAAATAATTATCACACAGCCTTATAAAATTTCTTGTTGATGCTATGCATTTATATTTTCAATCTCATCTCTTCCCAAATTATTAAGGTGTTATGAAGTACATACAGAGTCCTTAAAAACACATCAAATAATATATCCTCTAATCTGCTATACAGTAGGTGTTGTAATTCCTGGATCTCACAAGTGGATGGAAAGAAGAAAGACACAGTGTAAAAAGTGTGGACTTTAACCATTTAAATTAAGAAAATCTACTACACTGTGTTGTGGCTTCAAATTTTAAAAATTTCCCTGTGGAAAAACAATACTGTGAACAATACAGGTTTGCTGGGGGTATTGCACAGTCCTTGCCTACCATGCAGAAGGCCCTAGGTTCAATCCTCAGCTCTGCAAAAAAAAAGTCAAAAAGCAAAAACAAACAAACAAAAAAACCCCAGGAGTTTTTGAATGCTTACAATGAGTTGAGCAGAACAAATACAAAGCCATTACAAACCTACAGTAACCAAAACCGTCTTTATCTTTGAGGATTTATACAATTTAGTAGCGGAACAGTCAAGCCAAAAGGAAATATAAACATGGCAGAAGGGAGAGAGAAAGCTCAATTTCTAAAATCAGTGCTTTAAGCCAAGTGTGGTGGCACAAGACTATAGTCCCAGCATTTGGAAGACTGGAGCAGGGAGGTGTGGTGGGAGGATCCTTTGGGCTCCAGAATGTGAAAAGCCTGAACAGCATAGAAAGACCTTGTCTCAAGCAAAAAATAATAATAATAAAATTAAAAACTAAGACAAGTGCTTAGAAGGCTGTCTCAAGCTTATAAGGAGATTATACACATTTTAAAATAATTACAAAATGCAGCAATAAGCTTTTCCTGGGTACTTGAAATGCTATGATTACATGCAAGCACCACTGAGCCCAGAGTGAGCTTTTTTTTTTCAAAGAGAGAGGGACAGTGAGAGAGACAGAGAAAGAAAGAGAAAAACAACTTTATTTAGTTTTTCACATGGACTTAGTTGCTCTAACATAACACTTAGTTGTGTACATGGTGCTGGGGTTTGAACTTGGGTCCTCGGGCTTGCCAGGCAAGTGCCAAAATCGCTGAGCCACCACTCCAGCCCAGTGAGCTTTTGTTTTAAACAAGTTAAAAAAGTTTAAGTGCCCAGAGACTCAGTAACCATAGAACAGATTGCAGTTGGCAAAGAAATATAGGCAAAGACAAAGTCTTGAATGATGTGGCAGATCTGCTGAATAAATCACAGGCTGGTATTGTCCTCTGGGTTCTGTCTCAGTACCTTAATTTCGTGCTGAAAAAATTCTTACCTTCATTTGTTGACGTATTCACCTGGTTGATTATCTCTGAGTTTAATCTGGAAAGCTTTGATGAGCTACACATTTTTTTTTTCTTTATGTTGCTGGAGATCCAACCCAGGGTCTTGCACATGCTAGGCAAGTACACTAACATTAAGCTACACCCCCAGTCTAAGCCACATTTATAAAAACCAGGCAAATGGGTTTTAGGGTCTGGGTTTTAGCCGTAAGAGCCATTTTTCAGAATGTTGGCTCCTGACTAGAGGTCTACATTAAAAGAAGGCAAGCTGGGCACAGTGGTATACATCTGTAATCCCAGCAGCTCAGGAGGTCAAAGCAGGAGGATTGCAAGTTCAAAGCCAGCCTCAGCAATTTGGCAAGCGCCTAAGCAACTTAGTGAGACCCTGTCTTAAAATAAAAAATAAATAAATAAATAAAAAAGCCTGGGGATGTGGCTCAGTGGTTAAGAACCTCTGGGTTCAATCTCTGGTACCAAAAAGAAAAAGGAAAAAGGACAGAGGAAAAAGAATGTAATCTATGTTCCCCACATACTTCTTGAACAGTCAAAGCAATCCAATATAGCTTGGGAGCCTGTCCTGATCCAGTCTCAGCTCCTGCTGCTCTCTATTGCTTTATACTTTGTGAATATCAAATACTTGCTTTGCTTCTGAATGTACACTGCTTCATTCTTTTCACATCTGCTTTTCTCTTATGTGTGGAATGTTTTTCTCCCCAACAGACTTCTATTTATTCTTCAAAAGCATCATTTCCTCCATGAAGCCTTCCCTGATGTCTACCAGATTTCTTGGTACTTGCAAATACTTTCATAATTACATTTGTCATATTACAAAGTAATTTCATCTTTTCCCTCCTGAGCACTAGGGATTTTACCCTAGTGCCTAGGGCGTCAGGCATGCTAGGTGAGTACCTTACCACTCAGCTACAACTCCAATTATTCTTTATTTTATTTTGAGACAGGGTCTCACTAAGATGCCCAGGCTAGCCTCGATCTGGTGATTCTCCTGCCTCAGCCTTCCAAATAGCTGTAATGACAGGCATGTATCCCTGTGACAGGGTCATAATTGCATCGTTTCATGTCTGATTACCTTATGTGATGTGAATATTTTGATGTCATATATGTCGTTCTGTCACTAGTACCTAGCATGGTTCCTGGCACATAACTGATGTTCACATTTGTTTTATTTTGGGTGCTGGTGTTTGAACCCAGAACTTATGCATGCTAACTTATGCATGCTAAGCACATGCTCTACTACTGAGCTATATCCCAGTTCAAATATTTTTATTGAAATGAATTCACAAAGGCTAAGGAGGGTCTGACTGAATTAAGAAAATTATTCATAGACTAGTTTCTGAAAGCTGGTCTCAGGCTTCCTCAAGTTTACAGGTATCTGGCAGAATACAATAAATGCTTTGTGTGCACTATGTCTCTCACCAGAAAGGTTAGTGGAAAACCTATGTTCAATTTTTTATTGTGGTCTAAATGATAACAAATTGTTCCAATTATGTAGAACCTCCCACTGTATTATACTGGAATGTAGACAACCCAGGAGGTACTAATGGGATCCTATTAAGTTCATATCACATTACAACAGCCTCATCCATTAGGGGGAGACAGTGGAGAAAGGATAAATACCAAGGTCATTAAATAGTGATGGGTGTCAGGGAAAACTAAGGCTTTGGAACTCCTAGTCTTTGCCTGTGGGTGAAAGCTACAGTAGAAGCTGTAGCAAACTACTACACTGGTAGGCTAATAATAGCTTCCCTGATGAAGTACCACAAACTCGGTGACTTAAACAAGAGAACTTTATTATCTCACAGTTCTGGAGGTCAAAAAATCTCAAATCAACATGTTAACAGGGTTGCTCCCTTCTGAAGCATGTCATGGTGAAAGTGTTCCATGTCCCTCTCTCATGCTTTCTGGTGGTTTGTTGGTAATCTTCGACATTCCTTAACTTTGTGGCAGAAGAAATCCAATCTTTTTTCTTTCTTTTTTTAAAGAGAGAGTATGAAAGAATCAATTTTATTTAGATTTTCATATGGCTTTCATTGCTCCAACACTTTGTTGTGTACATGTGCTGGGGTTTGAACCTGCATCATCATGCATGCCAGGCAAATACCATAACCACTAAGCCACCATTCCAACCCCAAATCCAGTCTTTTTTTTTTTTTTGGAGAGGGACAGTGTGAGAAAGAAAGACAGACTCAATTTCATTTTAGTTTCTCATGTGGCTTTCATTACTCTGACATTTCACTGTGTACGTGGTGCTGGGGTTCAAACTCGTGTACTCGTGCATGCCAGGCAACTGCCATAACCACTTTTAATGGTGTTCTCTGTGTGTTTGTGTGTCTGTGTCCAATTTCCTTGTTTTATAAGGACACCGATCACATTGGAATATGGACCGATCATCCTTCAGTATGACCTCATATTAGCAACAATTGCAATGACTCTATTTCCAATACAGTCACATTATAAAGTACTTCACCATATAATTTTTTTGGGGGGTGAGGATTTAACCCAAGGGTATTTTATCACTCAGCTACATTTATAGCCTTTTTTTTTTTGAGACAGGGTCTCACTTAGTTACTTAGGGCCTCACTAAATTGTTGAGGCTGGCCTTGAACTGGCCTCAGCCTCTCAAGTCACTGGCATTACAAACATACACCACTGTGCCCAGCACCATATAAATTTTGAGGGGTATAATTCAATCTATAATAGCCTCCCAAAGATAAGTTCATGTAAGTTCACGTCCTTATTCCTAGAACCTACGAGCAATGCTTTTTATGGTGATTAAGAAACTTGAGGTGGGCTAGAAGAGTGGTGGCTCAGCAGTATCAAGCTTGCCTGGCACAGGTGAGGACCCGGGTTTGAAACCTAGTACCACATTCACAACTGAGTATTGAAGTGATGAGAACCAGATGAAAAATGAAATAAAATTGATTCTCTCTTTCTCTCATTCTCCCTTTCTCTTTAAAGAAAAAATATAAAAGAAACTTGAGGTTATTTTGGATTATCCAGGTGGACCCTCAATGCCATCACAAGTATCCTCAAAAAAAAAGCACCAAACAGATTAGATTCATAAAAGGCAAGGAATATGTAGACAGAAGTAGAAACTGAAGTGGTGTGGCCACAAACCAAAAAATGCTGGCAGCAACCAGATGCTAAAAGAGGCGAGGAAAGGATTCTCCCAGACAACCTGCTCAGGAAGGTATGGCCCTGCCTCACATCTTGATTTCAGATTTTGGCCTGTAAGAGAATAAAGTTATACTGTTTTCAGCCTCCCACTCTGTGGTAACTTGTTATAGCAACCACAGGAATTTTACATATTCTCTAAATTTAAAGATGATTACCCCCAATTTTAAGAGTGGCAAAGGAGCTGGCAGATAAAAGACAACACATGACACTTTAATTCCAAGCAATCATACCTGAAACCATAAACTGCTCAGTTTGTTCCTCTAAGCCCTTTTTGATTTTAAAACAGGGCCTCACTAAGTTGCTTAGGGCCTCACTAAGTTGCTGAGGCTGGCTTTGAACTTGCAATTCTCCCAAGTCATTGGAATTACAGGTGTAAGCCACTGTGTCCGCCCAAATTGGTTCTTTTTAAGGAACACTTTACTAAACAGAATTCTGAATTCCATAGTGTCAGATGTGTTGTTGACTGGTTGTGTGATTCTTACCCTATATTTATTTATTTATTCATGTATTTATTTATTTGCAGTACTGGGGATTAAACCTAGGAGTACGTACCACTGAGCTACATCTCCAGCCCTTTTTGGTTTTTGAGACAGGGTTTCCCTAAATTGCTGAGACTGGCCTCAAACTTGATCTTCCTGCCTCCACATCCTGAGTTGCTAGAATTACAGATATGCATCAGTCTGCCTAGCTTTACCATATATTTATGCATCCATTCCTTAACCATTTGAATTTTCTAACTATGTTTTTTTGCTTGTTTTATAGTGCTAGGAACTGAATTCCAGGCCTAGCACATGCCAGGCAAGTGATCTACCTCTGAGTTATACCCCCACCCTTTTTGAATTTTTAAATTTTGAGATAGAGTTTTCCTAAGTTGCCTAAGATGGCCTGGAACTTTTTTTTTTTTTTTTTTAAATACTAGAGATTGAACCTAGGGGCACTTTACCACAGAGCTACCACCCTAGCCTTTTTTTTATTTTGAGACAGGGCCTTGCTAAATTACTCAGACTAGCCATAACTTGAGATCCTCCTGCCTCAGCCTCCCGAGTCACTAGCATTACAGATATGAACCACTGAACCCAGGCTGGCTTTGAACTTTTGATCCTCCTGTCTCAGCATCCCAAGTAGGTGGGGTTACAGGTAGACACCACTATTCCTGGCTAATTATGAAATTTCTCAATCTTTTTCTTTTTTGTAAGAGAGGGAGAATGAAAGACAGAATCAATTTTATTTATTATTTTTTTCATTTGCTTGTTTGTTTTTTTAAGAGAGAAAGGGACAGTGAGAGAGAGAGAGAAAGAGAGAGAGAGAGAAAAATCAATTTTATTTATCATTTGGCTTTCGTTGCTCAGACACTTTGTTGTATATGTGGTGCTGGGGTTCAAACCCAAGTCCTTATGCATGCCAGGCAACCACATTAACTGCTGAGCCACTGCTCCAGTCCTGAAATTTCTCTTAAAGATACTACTTCCTTTTTTTTCTGAAATGCTATTCTGCATAATAGGCAGAATAAGTTACAACACTGGGAGTGATCCCAGTAGACACTACAACTACATAGACATTGTAACTTTTCTCCTGAATCTTTACTACTGAAAACTAGATTTTTTTTTTTTTTGCATCAAGAATTGAACCCAGGGGTGCTTAACCACTGAACCACATCTACAGACCAATTTATTTATTTATTTATTTAAAAGAGAGAGGGACAGTGAGAGAGACAGAAACAGAGAGAATCAATTTTATTTAGTTTTTCATGTGGCTTTCCTTGCTCCGACATTTCGTTGTATACATGATGCTGGGGCTCAAACCTGCGTCCTGGGGACGCATGCCAAGCAAGTGCCGTAACCACTGAGAAACCCTCTCTCTTTAAAAAAAAAAAAAGGCATCTTAAGAGGCTGGAGAGGTGGTTCTGCAGTAAAGTGCTTGTCTGGCAAGTGTGAGTACCTGGTTTGAACCCCAACAGCACATACACAACTATGTGTTGGAAATACAAAAACCAGATATAAATCTCTCTCTTTTACTCTCCCTCTCTTTAAAAAAGATGAAAATTAAATGAATAGTAAGGTTTTTTTTTTTTTCTGCCTCACTGGAACTTGCTTTGAAGGAAAATAAAATGCTAACCAGAACCCTAATCAATTCTATACCTTTGGGTATTGAGATAAAAAATGGATTAAGATATCAAATAGGGGCTAAAGGGGTGACTCTGTGGGTGGAGTGCTTGCCTGGCATACGTGAGGACACGGATTTGATACCCAGCACTGTGAACATGTATCAATAAAGGAAAAACAAAAACTAGATGAAAAGAATTAACTCAGGGCTGGAGAGTTAGCTTAGCAGTAGAGTGCTTGCCTGGCATGAGCAAGAACCTGGGTTAAATCCCCAGCACCACATATACAACTAAGCGAAAGAAAAACAAAAATCAGATGAAAAAAAATACAGGTAATATTAAAGAAAACTCTCACTCAATAAAGAAGATATGAAAAAACAAATTTTTTTGATATCAGAGATTGAACCCACCTGGCTGAAAAAATGAAAAATTTTCAAGAGAAAACAAAACAAAGAAAATATATCAATCTGGGGAAGTTCAATGAAATACTGCTAGTTACTTTATTTTTTAAACTAAAGAGTTGTAGCTGGATGTGGTGGCCCAGCCTATAATCCCAGGGATTCAGGAGGCTGAGGTAGGAGGACTGCAAGTTCAAGGAGAGCCTCAGCAACTTGGTAAGACCCTTCTCAAAATAAAAAGGACTGGGGATGTTGCTCAGTGGTTAAGCACCCTTGGGTTCAATCCCTGGTAATCAAAAATTTAAAAAAAATTTTTTTTAATGAACCAGAGAGTTTTTATTTCTTTTTTATCAGTGCAACTAAATTATACAGAATGGTGGTAACTCACTGTTATATACACACATAAATAAAAACACAATTTGATCAATTCCACTGCCCCAAACTGCAACTCCCCTCCTCTCCCTCTTTCCTACTAGTTACCTTTCTACTTTCATGATGTCCATTTCTTCCCCTGTTTTTTCCCTCCAGCTTCCATATGAGGGAAAATACATGATACTTTTATTTCAGTGTCTGGCTTATTTCACTCAAAATTATGGTCTTCAGTTCTATCCATTTTCCTACAAATGACATAATTTTGTTGTTCTTTATGGCTGAATAAAACTCCACTGTGCATATATAACCATATTTTCTTTATCCATTCATCTGCTGATTGACAGATGAACTGGCTATTATGAATTGTGCAGCAATCAACATGGGTATACATATATTTCTAAAATATGCTGACTTTTTTTTAAAGACAGAGGGACAGTGAGAGGGAGAGAGAGAGAATCAATTTTTTAGTTTAGTTTTTCACGTGGCTTTCGCAGCTCAGACACTTCGTTGTGTATGTGGTGCTGGGGTTGGAATCCACGTCCCTATGCAAGTGAGGCAAGAGCCAAAGCTGCTGAGCCACCACTGCAGCCCCGAGAACGCTGACTTTAACCAAGCAGAACAGCTGTATCTGAAGAACCTCCATACTGATTTCCATAGTAAATATATCAATTTACATTTCTACTAATAGCATATTAAAAAGTCCCCCCATCATCACCAGCATTTATCGCGGTTCATTTTTTGGGGGGTACAGGGATTAAAAGGGCTGGGGATGTAATTCAGTGGGTGCTTTACCACTGAATTACATCCCCAGCCCTTTCAATTTTTTTTTGTTTGAGAAAAGTTCTCACTAAGTTGCTTAGGACCTTGCTTAGTTGCTGAGGCTGGCCTCAAACCCATGATCCTCCTATCTCAGCTTCTGGGCAGCTGGGATTACAGGTGAGCACCACCACCACCACGCCTGGCACTTTTATTTGTATTCTTTTTTTTTAAAAATTAAGAAGTTGAGTTGTTGTGCAATTTGCTATTTGTGTTCTTAATGACTGTCATTCTATTTGGAATGAGATGAAATATCATAGATTTTCAGCTCCCTGACAGCTAAACATACTGAATATTTTGTCATAGATTTGCTGGCCATTTGTACTTCTTTTGAGAAATGTCTGTTCAGTTCATTTGCCCATTTATTACCAGATTGTTTAAACACTTTTGTTCTCAAAAAAGACAGACTGAGTTGAGTTCTTTATATATTCTGGATATTAATAGTCCATCAGAAGAATAGCTTGTAGCTGGTGGTTTCACTTATTTTAAAGAATTTATTTATTTATTGTGGTACTTGGATTGGACCCAGAAGCCTACTACCACTGAGTTACATGCCCAGGCATTTTTATTTTGAGACAGGGTCTGGCTAAGTGGCCCAGGCTGGTCTAGATTAGGATTCTCCCACCTCAGTCTTCTGAGTAACTGGGATAAGGTATATGCCACCTTGGCCAGCTAGTTTTCGTTTTTGGTACTAGGGACTGAACCCAGGGGTGCTTAACTACATAATCACAACCCCAGCCCTTTTAATGTTTTATTCTGAGACAGGGTCTTGCTAAATTGTTTAGGGCCTTGCTAACTTGCTGAGGCTAAGTGCGAATGCAAACTTGCATTTAAATACTCCTGTTTCAGCCTGGTGTTACCAACCACACCCAGCTAATCTGTTCTTTTTGGGGAGCATCCTGTGGACTGAACCCAAGGACATTTCACCACTGAGCTGCACTTCCAGCCCTTTTTATTTTTTACTCTGATGTAGAGTCTCACTAAATTACTGGGGATCTTGCTAAATTGCTGAGGCTGGCCTCCAATTTGTGATCCTCCTGCCTCAGCCTCCAGAGTTGCTATAAAACATATTTCTTACTTTGGTTCACAAGCCAAAAGGATTGAGATTTCTGGTTTATGGTCCAACATCCAAGAAGTTTAGATGTCATCATTTCATCCTAACAACAAGTAAAATGCTTAACAAGCTGAAAAATCAACAATTCTTAGATCCTCAGCAAAGCAATACCACAGGGCAAACTACTATCCCCCTAAAAGAAGGATACGGAGAATCACAGCTACTCAGTTCTTAACTTGCCCTTCAGGAGAAACTACTTTATCTGAGTCTGTCCTGCTGGATTTTTAATCAGAGCCTGACTAACCAAGAGGTGGGTGAACGCCCAACATCAGTCCCCTCTCACTTGTCTCATGTAATAGGGGAAAAGAAAACAAAACTGAGAAGTACTGATGAAGTTCATGATGGAGTCTGACATCTACTCATGAGACCATAGAACATGAGCAGTCTATCAGACCCCACCAACACAACACGAAAGGCTTATTTACTGCAGTCCTCTACACCTAGTATACCATGTCCATCTTTCAACAAAAAAATTGCAATGCATGCTAAAGGCAAAAAACCATTTGAAGAGACTGAATAAGCATCAAAACCAGGGTCAGATATGGCAGAAATGCTGGAACTGTCACACCACAGATTCTTTTTTCTTTTTCTTTTTTTGGGGGGAGGTGGTGCTCTACCACTGAACCACATCCCCAGTCAAGATCTCGCCAAACTGGGGCTGGAGCATTGGCTCAGCGGTTACTGCACTTGCTTGGCATGCGTGAGTACGCAAGTTCAAACCCCAGCACCACGTACACAACGAAGTGTCTAAGCAACAAAAGCCACGTGAAAAACTAAATTAAAAAAAAAAAGAAAAGATCTTGCAAAATTGCTTAGAGCCTCACTAAGTTGCTGAGGTTGGTCTAGAATTTTCAGTCCTCCTGCCTCAGCCTCCAGAGTTTCCGGAATTAAAGGCATGAGTCACTGCACCCGTCAATACCAGGGATTTTTTTTCTTTTCTTTTTCTTTTTTAAAGAGAGAAGGACAGTGAGAGAGAGAGAGAGAAAGAGAGAGAGAGAGTCACTTTTTATTGAGCTCTTCACATGGCCTTTGTTGCTCTGACACCCAGCTGTGTACATGGGTGCTGGGGTTCGAACCTGTGTACTTGTGGATGCCATGCAAGCACTGTAATCAGAGCCACTGCTCCAGCCCAGGGATACTTAGGGGAAAAAATGGTAACATTTTAAGGACTTTAATGAAAAAAAGTAGACAACATATAAGAACAGATGGAAAATATAACAAGAGAGATGGAAATTCTAAGAATCAAAAAGAAATGCTAGAGGTTACAAACACTAACAGAAATAAAGGTGCCTTGTGATGGGCTAATTAATGTTTTAAATACAGCTAAATAAAGAATTGCTGAGCTTGAGGATAACAACAGAAATGTCTTTTCTGAAATGTAAAGAGGAAATCAGACTTAAAAAACTCCATAATACCTAAGAACTATGAGACTACTACAATTGTAATGCATACATGTATACAGTATGTATATACACACATGTGTATTTTATATTACCAGAAAGGAAGCAACATTTGAGAATTTAAGAATTTCCCCCAGATTAATTTCAGAGACTAAACCACGCATCCAGAAAACTCAGAAAACACCAAAAAGGATAAATGCAAAAGAACAAAAAAGAAAACAAAACCCTATACCTAGGCATATCGTATTCAAATTAAAAATCAAAGATAAAAAAATCTGAAAAGATATGTTACCCAAAGAAAAAAAAGACAAGAAAAACATGCAACTTTTCATCAGAAACAATGTAAATGAGAAGAGAGTGGAGTGAAATATTTAAAGTGCTGAGAAAAAAACAAAAAGCAAACAACAACAATGAAACCACGTGGGACGAGAGTGTGGCTCGGTGACTCGGTGACTCGGGAACAGAGGTAGTAGAGCACTTGCCCAGCACGTGTACAACAACAATGAAACCGCGGTGACTCGGGACTAGAGCACTTGCCCAGCATGTGTGAGGTCCCAGGTTTTATCCCCAGTGTGGAGACTAAAATAAATCAAAAGGAAGCAAGGGCCAGGTATGGTGGCACATGCCTTTCCTCCCAGTACACGGGAGGCTGAGGCAGGAGGACTGCAATTTCAAGGCCAGACTGGGCAACGTAGTAAGACCCTGTCACAAAATAAAAAATAAAAAGGGACAGAGATGTAGCTCAGTGATAAAGAACTCCTTGAGAAACTAGAAGGAAAAAGAGCAAATGAAGTTCAAAGTAAGTGGAAGAAAAAATAATGAAAGAGCAGAAAACAATGAAACTGAAAGAAAAAAAGATCAATAGAGAAAACAAACAAAACCAATAGATAGTTCTTTGACAAGACTGACAAAATCAAGCCTCTATCTAGGCTATTACCTAAGGGAAAAAAGAGAAGGCAAAAATTACTACTAATGAAAAATAAAGCAGGCCACCAAGCACAGATCCCATGGACATTAAAAGAACAATAAAGGAAAATTATGAATAACTCTATGCCTACAAATTTGATATTCTACATGAAATGCATGAACTCCTTGAAAATCAATCTGCCAAAACTCACATAAGAAGAAAAAGGTAATGTGAAACTGAATAAATAATTAATAACCTTCAAAAATGTAAAGCATTGGGGCTGGAGAGGTGGCTCAGTGGTTACAGCACTTGCCAGTCATGCACGACGACATGGGTTCAAAACCGGGCACCATATACATAAGGAAGTGTTGGAGCAACGAAAGCCACAGGAGAAATTAAATAAAATTGATTCTCTCTGTCCCTCTCTTTCTCTAAAAAAAGCAAAAAACCCAAGCCCACCAGGTTTACTGATAATCTAACACACACACACACACACACACACACTCTCTCTCTCATTCTCTCGATAGATAGGTTCCAAGTTGTTGGGATTATAGGTATGCACCACCACACCCAACAATTCTTCTAAATACTGAAGGATGGAATCATACCAAATCTCTACAATCTCTTTCAGAAGATAAAAGCAGAAGGCATACTTCTAGACTCATTTCACAAGGTCAGAATTATCCTAATACTAAAACTAGACACAGACATTACAAGAAAACTGTAGATCAAAGTCTCTCATAAATAAGGATGCAAGAGCCAACGAAGCATGAGCAAGTTGAATCAATAATGCATAAAGAGAACTGCACACCATAATGAACAGGGTTTATCCCAGGTATTCAAGGCGGATTTAACACCTAAAAATCAATGATAGGAACTAGCATATTAACAAATTAAAGGAGGAATATTCACATGCTTATATCAGTAGATGCAGAAAAATCATTTGACAAAAACTCAATACCCATTCATGACAAAACAAAGCAAAACAAAAGCCAGGTACAGTGACTCATGCCTATAACCCCAACAACCTGGGAGACTGAGGCAAGAGAACCACAAGTTCAAGCCCACCTAAATAACTTAGTGAGACCCTGAGCCACTTAGTGAGACCCTGTCTCAAAAAAAAAAATAAAAAGGACTCTGGAGATTTAGCTCAGAGGTAGCATACTCCTGGGTTCAATCCCAAGGACAAAAACAAAAAAAACCTCTTAGTACAGTAGGGATAGGGTAATCCAGTGGTATAGTATGTGCTTAGCATGTGCAAGGCCCTGTGCTCAATCCCTAGCATGGAAACAAAAACAACAACAACAAAAATAAATAAAAATTTAAAAAAACTCTTAGTAAACTAGAAAGAAGGAAATCTCCTCAACTTGTTAAATTACATTTACAAAACCCCTAAAGCTAACATCATACTTACTGTTGAGAAAGGAAAAGGAAATAAAAGGTGCATATACACTGGAATGGAAGAAATAAAACTGCCTCTGTTCAGAATTGACATGACTGTCTATGAAGATCAACAATAAAAAATTCCTGGAATTAATAGGCAATATATCAAGATTGCAGAATACAAGATTAATGCACACAAGCAGTCAATGGCCTTCCTACATAACAGCAATAAACAAGTAGAATTTGAAATTAAAAACACATTAGCAATTCCATGCATGTACAAGTTTATTGGGATGAACCCAACTACTACGATAACTATAAAGCTATAATTTAAAAAGAAAGAAAGATGGGCTGGAGCAGTGACTCAGTGGTCAAGGCACTTGCCTGGCATGAGCGAAGACACAGGTTTGAACCCCAGCACTATATACACAACGAAGTGTCAGAGCAACGAAAGCCACATGAAAAACGAAATAAAATTGATTCTCTTTCTCTCTCTGTCCTTGTCTCTAAAAAGAAAGAAAGAAAGAAAAGAGAAAGAAAGAAAGAAAAGAAAAGAAAAGAAAAGAAAGGCTGGATTGGTGGCTTGGCGGTTACGGCGCTTGCCTGGCATGCACAAGTACATGGGTTCAAACCCCAGCACCCATGTACACAACTAAGTGTCAGAGTAATGAAAGCCAGGTGAAAAACAGTAAAAATTGATTCTCCTGTCTCTCGCTCTCTCTCTCTCTCATTGTCCTTCTCTCTTAAAAAAAAAAAAGAAAGAAAGAGAAAGAGAGAGAGAAAAAACAAAAGGTCTTAGATCAAAATCCATAGATAGCTGGGCACAGTGGTGCACGCCTGTAATCCCAGCAGCTTGGGAGGCTGAGGCAGGATTGCAAGTTCAAAGCCAGCCTCATCAATTTAGTGAGACCCTGTCTCAAAATAAAAAATAAAAACAGGCTGGGAATATGGCTCAGTGGTTAAGTGTCTCTGGGTTCAATCCTCAGTATAAAAAACAAACAAACAAAAAAACCCTACTGAATGGGAACTAGAGCAATGGCTCAGTGGTAGAGCGCTTGCCTGGGACGCACAAGGACCCAGGTTTGAACCCTAGTAACACATAAACAACTAAGTTTTGAAAAAACAAAAAGTAGATGAAAAAAATAAAATTTATTCTTTCTCTCTCTCTCCCTCTTTAAAAACAAACAGACAAACAAGCCTACTGAATGTACAACACCAAGAATGAACCCTAGGTTTATCAAGTTTAACAAATGTACCACTGTGGTTCAATATATATTGATAATAAGGGAGGCTGTATATGTGTGGGGATAGGGAATATATGAGAGCTATGTAATTTCAAATTAATTTTGCTATAAACCTAAAACTGCTTTAAAAATAAAGTTGACTAATTTTTTAAAAAGCAAAGGAGGGCAGAATTGTAAAAAGATTAAAAAATCAAGTAATAAGTAAGTAGCTTGTTGCATATTTATTCTCATAAAGTACTCAGAAAAAAGCCTGAAAAATTAAGCCAAAAGGAAAAAAGTACCCATCAGTATTTTAATGCTGAGGTAAACAAACAAACAACCCAGCATCACAGAAAGTCCAACTTTGCAAGCAAAAATATCTTCTCGAAAAAGTTCCAAATGGGCTGGAGTGGTGGCTCAGCTGTTACAGTGCTTGCCTGGGATGCACAAGTCCGCAGGTTCGAACCCCAGCACCACGTACTCAATGAAGTGTAGGAGCAACGAAAGTCACATGAAAAAAACAAATAAAAACTGATTCTCTTTCTCTTTCTCTGTCTCCCCCTCCCATCCCCCCCCCCCGCTATCCCTCTCTCTTTAAGGGGAAAGAAAGAAAAAGTTCCAATCCATTTATACCCCTAACCACTAGTTTTTCTATCACCACTTCTCCTTTGTTTCAGAGATAGCATCCACAACCTCCTGTTCATGTGGTAGAGGAAGAAATTGCTTCCCAGAAAGGCTTAGCCCACTGCTTTCACTAGATAAAGGAAAAAACAAAAAGCAATTCCACTCTGACAAGCCAATTATTGTGTCTGGAGGAGCAAAATGCCTCCCTGAGGACTGAAGGAATAGCCAACAAGGTACATACAGTATGTTCAAACCTTTAACCACTGCTCTGCCAAGAGCGGCTACGTATGTGCACACAACCCTTGCTCTTCTGGGCAGGCAAACGTACAAGCCTCCATAAGGCCTTATCTAGCTGAGTTTCAAATGCAAATAATAAAGTGAAAGAATGTCAAAATAAAGTCTCCCCGTGTCAAGGAAAGAAAACTATAGACCAATTTCCCTGATGAACATTGATGCAAAAATCCTTAATAAAATTTTAGCTAATCGGATACAAAAGCACATTAAAAAGATAATACACTATGATCAAGTAGGCTTCATTCCAGGAAAACAAGGCTGGTTCAATATACGCAAATCAATAAATGTAATTCACCACATAAACAGAATTAAAAACAAAAATCATATAATCATCTCAATTGATGAAGAGAAGGCATTTGATAAAATTCAACACCACTTTATGCTCAAAACTTTGGAAAAGATAGGGATCAAGGGAAGATACTTTAACTATGTCAGATCCATTTACGACAGACCCATAGCCAACATTATCCTC